>VZTL01025925.1:0-12679 GCA_013400535.1 Scopus umbretta
AAGCCACAGAGCTGTATTTTTAAGCTTCATAATGACACTTTGGGTGCACTAACCTGTCTCATGTGTATAGCTTCTTGAACTTCACCATCTAGTTCTGTCAGCTCAGCAAGAGTGTTTTCCAGGTCAGCAGGTATCAGCTCCTTTGCTTTCATATATCTCTCTTTCTCTTTATTGCTCAGTGCATTCATTATTCTAAGGCTTGACTGCACTTCTTCCTGATGTATCTGAACTTTTCGGATTTCTTCTTGGATGCTTTGCAGCTTGAGGTCCAAACTTAATGTTCCGTTAAGTTCTGTTTTCACCCATCTCAACCAGTCAAGTGAGCGGCAGATTTCTGTCTGGAAGTCTATGCTTTGCACAAGTCTGTTCTCGCAGTCCATCACGGTGTCACCAATGGCAGCATGCAAAGACTTTAATTTTGCTTGCCAAGACTGCACTTGGTGATTTGTTGTCTCACATGCAGACGAGTCAAGCTGAGGAGAAAGGACTTCTAGATGTTCAGTTATTTGCTTCAGAAGACTCTCCAAGTCTTGCAAGCTGCCCACCAGAGAATGGTATATTTTCAACTTTTCTTCTATCGGGAGCGTTTCTTCATTTACTTTAATCTGCTCCTTCTTCACTGCCTCTAGTTGTGCCTCAAACTGCATACACATTTTCTCATGCTCCTGGCATGCCTCTATTGTGTCTTCCAACAGGCTGATTTTCTGTTCTATTTGCCTCTTTAACTTGTGATATAGTGTGACAAGTTTTAACATCTCATCTGGTTGCCATGGCTGGCCAGTACTTCGAAAGGCCTCCTTCTTCTGGTTTAGTTCATCCACTGCTGCACCAAGGCTCACCACTTCACCTAAGAGATCTCTGTAGGCCTGCTGGAGTGACACAGCTTCTTTTGCTAAAACAGCAGCTGGAGCTTTGTCCATGTTAATAAACTGATCTTCTAGCTCAGTCAGAGCTTTACTTGTCAACTCAATCAGAGAGGCATACTCTTTTCTGGCACAAATTGCTTCCTGAACCTTATATAATTTCTCTTTTGCCACAGCAGTGATAGTATTGAATTGCTGAGGGAGAATGTTAAGTTTTTCATCCAGATAAGAACGATCCACCTCATTAAGTGATGGTAGGATTTCTTGGCCGTCTCTTTGCAGTGCAAGTAACAGATTTTCATATTCTGGAGATTGCTCAAGAATCTGTTGATATTTTGCCAACTGTGTGTATAGTTCAGAGTTACTATTCATTACGTTGACTTCTGGGAATGTGACAATATCAGCTTGTTTTAGCCAATGGCAAGCTTTATCCAAGTCTTCTTTGAAATATTTCCTGGAAACTGTATTTTTCTCCAGTTCTAACAATCTCTGGTTACACTTTTGTAAAACAGTGTCATACACATTCTGTAGTTCTTGCAGTTTACCTAACACTTCACTCTTTTCCTGTTCTGTTGATTCTTTCATCAAATCCCTTCCTTGAGCCCACAACCCCATGACTTCATTTTGATAGGCCTTCAGGTTAGCCTGTGCATTCTTACAAGTCCTGATCTGTTTGTTCACATCTTCTGGCAACAGACAAATATGTTCCGGAAATGTTACCTTCTTCTCATGCTGGTGAATTTGGTTTGTAGCCTGAAAGACTGCCATAAGAAACTGGGTCTTTTCAGACAGTGCTTTATTTAGGTGCTTTCTCCTCTGGCCAACCAGATCGTTGAGACAATCTACATGGTGCTGTGCATCAGAAAGTGCTTTCTGCAGCTCCTGCCTTTCATTCAGCCCTAGGTTGGTCATCACCCTGTCAGCATCCTTCACAAGTGTCTTCAGAACAAGCTGTTTGGCTTCAAGCTCACTGCAAATGGTAAGATGATCCATGAGAAGACTCTGAGCCAAATCTGGAGGAGGGCTCTGTTTAAGAGACTCTGAGATACTAGGTTGCTGCTCGTCTGCCCATTCCATTAGTTCCTGAAATTTGGAATGCACCAAACTGAGCTCTTCCAAGGTTGAAACAGAAACCTGAATTTTCCTTTTGACAAGGTCCTCCAGCTGAGTCCAGCGTTGCTCAAAATGACCAAATTGCTCCTTTACTAATTCTTTGTCATCAAGATTCAGGTGTTCTATCATCTTCTGTTTCCGATCTTTCAAATCTTCCAAAGCAAACCTCCTTTCCTGTAGTGCCAGCGCCAATTTTTGCAAAGCTTCAAGGTGCACGTTTGTACTTTCAGCATCAGATCTATTATCAAAATGGACAGGACGGAAATTAATTAGATCCTATCTCAGGATAGACTTTTAAGAGTTCAGGATGAGTTATAAGCCCACTATATACTGAAACCAATATGATATAAATACCTACAGTTTTCACATTCTTTTGAAGGTACCAGTCTTGAATATTAATTAAGAAGTTTTTTATTCCTCTCCCTTTCATCTGCAACATGGTCATCAGGCTGACCATACAAATGATCATGAATACTACAGAGTATATATATATGAACAAGAAAAAGTACTGAGGTTGAAGTGAATCTTGTTCCATAACAGTGACAGCAGCAGTAACAGACTCACAATTTTACACACAGCTGGTGTGTTTATGCTACACAAAGCAGCTGCAATCATTTAGCAGAAGCAGCTAAACTCTAACATAGCAGTCTAATCAATAAAACACAGTATCACAATGAAAAATACACATGAAACACAGTAAACACGAATGAAAGAGTTCAAATAAAATAGTCAAAATGCTTGAAATATCAGAAAATGTTATCCCCAGAAATGGGATCAATCAGTACTTGCCTTAAAAGACAAACACTGAAGATCTGGCTTCTCAAACACTCTTTATTTCAATACAAGTAATTGTCCTATAATTAATAAGGGAGGCCAGCTTTTAATTAAGCATGGAAAAAGGGAATTTTAGTGGATCCAACTGAGAGACACTGTAAAAAGCTCTTTCAGCATATATGTGCTAAGTCAGCTTTGTGCATGCTACTACGTTTTTTTACCTAGCCAGGTTGTCCCACTCTTTTGTGAGCTTTTCCAAGAAAACTTCAACTACATTCATGCAATCATGATAATCCCCTGTCCTCCGCAGATCCTCCTCCCTCTGTATGAGCAAACTGTGTGCCTGAAGGCAGAGGTCCAGCCACTGGTTGTTCAGCTCTCCTATTTCCTTGTGTTCAGGTGATTCCTGTCCTTGGGTTAGTTTGTTCATCTTCTCAGTCACAGAGGTAAGAGTTGACTGCCTAGACTGCAATTTCTGACTGAATTCCTGAAAAAGATACAAGTGAAAACCAATATGGTGACACTTACTCAAAATTATAAGATAGAATTTAAATAAAAACTCTGAAATAAGTGAATTGTGTAAGGACTAATTATATGCCCAGGCAAATGCTGTGCAGATGTAAATTGGAAGAAGTGCCTTCTCCTCTCCCCTAACCTTTCTCCTCATCTTCTCAGGTGAGGACAGGTTGGTTACAGGTGCGAAAGCAAACCAGAGCAGTTTTCAAATGCCAGTGAAAAACAGAAATCATGACAGAGTCACGCCTTGTTGTCCAGGTTTCCGAACTAGCACAGCTCCCAGCATGCAAGACAGTGTGGGTCTCATGAAAATTCACTTTACCAGTACTGTTTCTAGCTCATTTTTTTTAATTTTTCTTTTTCATTAAAGACCAAAAAGAGGAAGCAGAGTTCATGAGTCAGTGAGCCCCCGCAAACATGCTTTGTTTTGTTCCTACTTCTATAATAGTGACCATTATCACTGTTATTACTGAAACAAATCCAATGATTATCTAGGTATGATTGCTATTTAAGTTAATAAATTCCAAAACAAATAAAAAATGTCCATCTGCGCACACATTTCTTACCAAATAAGAGGTCACAGGGAAACCAAAAAAAGAATATACAACATACTGACAACTAAAACTAACCAAATATTTTTCAGCACTTCCACACTATCTAGGGTAAAGATACATTTTCTCAAATTCTAGTTCCAATAACTGTAACTAAAAAACATGCCCAGCTCCAGCACTTTGCTGGGATGATGTGTTTTCACCAAGGGCTGGTAGGGGTCCAGGAGAATACATGATACTGCCCAGCTCTGCCTCATTCCTCTTTGTGACTGCTTCAAATAGAACTAGGCATCTGCAATTACCAGGGCAAATTTAAGGAAAAAATACACATTGTGCCACATCTGATAGTACGTCACGTGCCTGCCTTTCATAATAAACCAAAGTTCCCAACTGAAACAGTGAAGAAATATAGACTCCTGCTTCTTCCTGGACTCTAATGATAGCTAGTGTAACAGATTTCAGTCCACATCGTGCTGAGGTATCTTCAAGGGCTATGACTTTATTTAAACACTTGCGCAGAACAGACATGAAGTGCTGTTTACTTTTCACCTAACTCCTAGTGTATCAGAAAAAGAACACAAGCAAAGTCTAGACCAAAAATGCAAACCCCAAGCATTTCATCATTTATCAAAGAAATAATCTGTTTTCCTGCTTGTTCTTGTTACTTTACTGACATTTCTGATGTGTGCAGAATGGCCATAAAAATTCTTTCATCTGTAAATGAATAAGAATAAACAAAGATCTGAAGGCATTTGTTTCACTAGCTCAGGTAAACTAAATTGGGTTTCTATCATACCTATTCTCCAGTGGTTTTCAGAGTCCAGCAATATTGAATAGTTTCCTAAACTAATTTTGAAATAGATCTAAAATAATTTAGAAGTATTGGAATCTTGAAATAGATCTAAAATAATTTAGAAGTATTGGAGTCAAAGAACTTAGCAAGCACAAACTGCAGATCTTATCTTCAGGTCCACTGTGATCAGCAATAAGCCTATTAAAAGTGAAGGCAAATAAGAACAGTAGGCTGAAAATTGTCTACTGTTAATATTTTTCTGATTTTGTTTTTTTAAAGTACAGTGTTTTGCTTTCTGTGTTTTGCTTTCTGTGTCACCCCCTAGCATCAATAAGGAAACCCTCTTTTCTCTGGCTTCTCTGCTCTTGCTTAGAACATATTAGCAATTCTATGCAATATATGCATATAATATGAATTACAATATCAGCCACAGAATGAACTTCTTCCTTACCTTCTGTTCTTAACCAAAATTCTCCTTACCTTAACCTGGAGTACCATATTCTGGGCAATGTTTAGCTCCAACTCTGCCCGTCTCCTTTTCAAATTCTGTAGTTGTTGATCTGCATCCTGGAAATATATCCAGAGCTCAGCCTTCATTTGTTTGATTTCTTCCCAACCTTGAGCCAAATACTGTGAGTGCATTATCTGTTGCTCAATCTAGAAGAGGGGAAATGAAAAGGAGTAGGAATGTTTTAATGCAGCTATTTTTGGAGAATGGAGGATGAATTGCATTCTTCCTCTGAGCACAATACTGTACTAACAGCAAATTTGCACTACCTTCTGAAGGGGCTAATATTACTCACAAAAAGAGTCTCAACCTTCAAAAGTCATAAAAATCAGACCTATCAAAGGAAAGCTGTGGAGAAAAACAAAAAAAAAAAAAACAAAAAAACAAAAAGAGAATTATCATTCTTGACAGATACTTGCTTCTCTTGAGAGAAGGAAGTATATGTATGAATGTGTGTATTTCAAAGTGTTCTCAGTCTTCTGTTAAAGCTTAAATTAACCATATGATTTAGTCTATTGCATGCCAAGAACACTGCTGGACTGTGTACTACATGCCTTCACAATGACCAAATAAAAGCTTAAACTAAACAATTTCATTTAATTTTCTTATCCCAGCTATTTTGCCTATACGCCTTTTGTAAAATGACAATAAGAAGAATGCTTACTGGATCTGCCAATAAGAAGAATGCTTACCCATCAATCACCTTAAACCAAAAGTCACACAGCTTCTTTTGCTCCAAATACAGCAGTAGGGCGCCTTTAAGGTTTAGACACTCAACCAGCTTAATATATCTCAGCACTGTGCCATCTGTGATTTCTTAAAAAATCTTTCACTGCTTTATACATAAAAGGAGAATCTTATTCTGATGTTTGGGATACTTTTCAGCTATTCACTATTTGGACTGCTGTTTTTTTAAGCATTACTTGGTTTTGTACAATTTCCTTCTCTGGTGTGGAATACTGTTACTGTATATATTAGATTTTCACTCTTGATAGAAGTAGTTTCAAAAGTTTCATTGTATGTGTATGTGAAACTGAAATTTTCATGTTTACAAAAACAGGAAAGCTCATAATGTTTCTTTTCTAATAACTCTTATGTTTATAGTTGTATTCTACACCCAAGCATTAAGCTACTTTAAAACTTAAAATAGACGTTCACTTCTATAAATTCATATGCTGAAATAGATGCACTCAGATTCATGACCTGAACCATCCTAATTTTTTATGATTAGTATAATTAATATTTTAGTATCCCTAATAAGAACATCAGTTTACTGTTGAACAAATAACAGTAAAACATGGCTAAGCTTTAATAAAATACAGAGGAGAATAGACTGAACTATGCTGTATGAAAACAAATAATTTGGATCAGGTTTTCTTCCACAGAACATTATTTGTGTGGTTTTAGGCCAACATCTTATAACCTTGCCTAAGTACCTCTAGCAACATCTGTTGTGTGCCTTTGTATTACTACCAGGACAGCAATTTTTTTCTACAAAAAAAAGTAGAAAAAGAAAGAGAAAACTATTTCTAAAAGAAATACTTAAGATGAAAGTAAAAAGACATTTCTTTAAACCATTACCCAATATGACCTTTTTAAAAGAGGACTAGTCAAGGCAGTTAAAGCTCTAAATAGGATTAAAAGCAGGTTGTTGTGGTTATCTTGTACCGTTTGTTTTGTTTGTTGAATATCTGCTGCTGTACTCTTCACTGTGGCATCTGACAGATCACACATGGAGCACAGAAGATCCAAGTATGTATTAGCCTGCTCCTGCAGAGCCCGGAAATGTTTCACCTGAGAGAAGACAATCCTCAAATCAACTCTGGGACTGTGGAAATAATGTCTTATTTTTTCTACAGTCATGCATTTTAGTATTTTTACTTTAGCTTATTATTTCCAAAAGATGAAATGTAGACATACACTGTTTTAATGAGAAAGGCTGCTCTGTCATAATTACGGAAAAGAGTAACTCTAATTGATTATCATCCAATTAGCAAAGCACTTAGTGACATATGCATTACCTAGCTTATTTCTTTATAAATAAAGCATTGGATAGATGCACACAGTTTCAGCAAGGTGACCTACTTTCCCAAGGTGAATGGGAAGCAGGGATTTATCACATTATTCAAGTGTCATGTTGCCCATAACTATAAAATTCCCCAGCATCCAATAGATCATGGGTGAACCAGCCCAGTGGTACAACACGCTTTCCCACACCTTCTGAAACCTTCCCAACGTCCCCAATATCTACAATTGCCAAGATCACACAACAGGATGCTGTTGAGGGTTCTTGCTCTCAACATTGCTCGTAGGAGCTCACCTATCCCTCTGAAGAGTTACCTCATCCCAAAAGAAAATAATGAAATTCGTGTTGACAATCAGGGAAATAACATACCTCCTAGAGTCCCAGAGAGGAGGGGTGAGTAACCACCTAACACAGAGGGCTAGTGGTGGGTCCTTGCGGGCAAAAAGTTGAACAGAACAGTAGTGTGCCCTTGGGGCAACCCCAAATTACCGTGTTAGCAAGAATGGAGAGCATGCTGTGGGAAGCGGTTATTCTCCTGTACTTACACTTGTCAGGCTGTGCCTGGTGTATTTGGCCCAGTTTCCCTCTTCTTCCATAGAATAGATATTGGCAAACTGGTGCAAGTTCAGCAAAGGGCTGGGGGGATATGGGGCTGTAGTACATGGCTTTTGGGCAGGTCTGAAAGAACTGGGTTTGTTCAGCCTGGAGAAGAGAGGCTAATTGCGGTCTGACATTACTTAAAATGGTAGGCGTCAGGTGGGGGCAGTCCTGAGAAGACAGAGTCAAACTCTTTGCCAAGGTGAGCAGAGAAAGGACTAGAGGGAAAAGCGACAAGTTGCAACAAAGAAATTCTTCCTAGGTACGAGGGAAACTATTTTTCACACTGAGAACAGTTAAACACTGGAACAGGTCCCTAATCCTCAGGGATGGTCAGGGTCCTCAGTGCACCAAAGGATGCTGCAACCTCTATCCCCCTGTCCTCGGGGTTTGGCTGCCTCTGCTCAGGGTCTGCCCTGACTTGGCCCATCTGGGACCTAGTAAATGGAAAAGCATTCAGGAACCTTCCCCCTTGCTCGAGAACTGCATTTAAGCTCAGACTCTCACCCACCTGTGGACCTCACCTGAGCTACACTATAGGTGCATCGGTGCCTGGCCAATCCTCCTGGCCTTGCCTTGCTGCCCTGATCTCCTGTCTCTACCTGGGACTAGCCTCATCCCTACAGGCTTACCTGGTGATCACCAGATGGAAGTGGACACCAGGGGGACTCTGCTTTTCTCACTTGTGTGCTGCAGGTCTGCACATCATTGGGAAGATGCTGCCCTGCTGGCCCCACTATCACCCCCTGCTCCCCCCGCCCTTGCGGAGCTGCCATCTGTAGTATTTGAAGGTCTCTATTAAGCTACATGGCAGATAAGGCAGTGCTGATTTCCAGCACTTTTAGCACCGTACCAGTTTAATTTGAAAATGAGGTAGAAATCCAATGTAAAATACATTAAGTAACTAAGAATAATCAAGAAGCAAGGAAACCATTCTTAACGGCTGGTGTGGGCTAGAGGCAGTTCTATGCTCTTAGGCTGAAAATTGCTTTTAATTGCCTGATAACAGACTCTGTGTCCATGGTACCATGAATCCAGGTCTCATATAGGAACATTAGTAGACCAATGGGCCATTGGACAAGCAGAAAGACACAACCCCTCTGCTAAACACACCTGTGGAGTATCTGAGCCAGTTTATCTAATTAGTCAACTTTTTTCAGGTAACATTACTAATGCTAGTAAAAGCACTGTGTGATTTTTCACTTATGGCTATTTTTCACTCAAGTTATTCCTTTTGGAGCTGGGAATAAACAATAAGGCTACACAGCCCTCTGAGAAGGTCAGAGAGAATATCTAACTTCTATTAATATAAAGCTCTTACTTGAACTCCCCTCATTAAGGGTAACTGAGCATTTTCACATGCTGAACTTTTACCTGTTTAACTGCATCTGCCAGGCTGAAAGGTGGCCAGGTAGTTGGTTTTAGCTCTGACTGCACTGTAGACAGCCACGTCTTGCACTGTTGTAGGGTATCCTGATGATTAACATGCTTCTGGAGTTCATGCTCCAAACTCTGGTACACCTAAAATAAACATTTTGTAAGGTCATCACATTTTCAAACACCATTATTGGTTCTCTTCTCCCACCTTGAAAACTTCAGGTAAAACAGAATTATTAGGACTGTGGTTATTTTAGCCCTTGTACATAAAAGTACCAAGGGATGAAAGCTCCTTAAGCTCTCACTGCTTCTTGCTAATTTGTGGAGAAGATGGACAATAGTATGTCCAAGGCATAGCTTCTGGAAATTAAAAAATAAAGGTGCAAATTAATTTCTGTGTTCTTGTTCAGCATTTTGCCCTTGATCTAGTATAAGGTTTTACCTACCTCTACAAATCTTACTGACGATGAAGTCTACTTTTTGGGGTTTTGTTTTAAGACTATGCTGACTTGATCTCCTAATTGGATTAACAGAATGACCCAGCTAGCCCTTCTTAACTGTATATTCTGGCTTTACTGAGAGAGACAGTATTTCCTAGCACATCATTAAGACCCATTACGTACATATGAAAACTATGGACACTAAGAGTGCAATTTGTTCCCTAGTTTTTGAAGTAGGAATAGTTCTAATTGCTGCAGCTGCTCAGAAGCTAGTGTAACACAAAGGTAGTGCGAGTGTGGAGAGATTAAGGTAAGAACTGATAGGCAGCTAGTTTTGCTGGCTGAAAGGCAACACTTGGATCACAAGGAATTCAACTGTAGCACAGTAATGATGAAGTCCTATGTTAGTAACCTGTAGGCTCAATTTAAATGGAAAGAGTCGAAAGAGTTTTACACCATCTAAAGAAACAAATATTTAGAGAAATTATAATGCATGTTATTCTTAAATGGGTTAAAAACATTTCTGAAACAAGACTTACTCTTTGGGCTGTGCTACATATGGCAGAATAGCTGTCCTTTGTCCCCTGAAGATGGCTTTGTATGTTTTGCTTAAATTTTGCTTGAAGATGTTCTGGGCATTGAGTAATCAAGTAATCGCCTTTACTCTTAAGCTTGTTCAAACGATCTTCAAATCCTGCAATTTCTTCCATGATAGCCTACAAAATTGATAAAATATTTTTGAAGAAATATTTTAAACTTCAAACATGTTCTGCATCACAGCTTTTTAAATGAGCTCCTCCCCTTCCTCCCCCCCCCCTCCCCCCCCCCCCCCCTTAAACCTCTTTGTCTTCAGATTTGGAAAAAAAAAATCAGATGTGTATTGTTATAGTCAAGCTATTACAGTGTATACTCATTGCAAAGTCATTGCCAAAAGTCTGTACCTAGATATCCCACAAAAACATCATCAGCACTGCCATAATGTGTAAACATTATATGCTTATGCCCCAAGACTACCCTTAATCTTCCTTTGTTGCATGCTCTCCAGGGCTCCACCAACTTCTCTTGTATCTAGTAATGAGGACTAAATCGGATGCTGAATCATATATTATTCCATAACCTCTTAAACTGTAGATGGTCATTTCGATTGTCTTTCCATTGTCTTTGGTGGAGCCAAATTTTTAATCTAAAGCGGTTACTTAAAGAATAACACACTAATCATAATGAGTTAAAAGATTTCAGTATTCACTCTTGGAATCTCAGTTTCAGAGAGTGATTTTGCTTTCTCTTATCTTCTAGAAAACATTGATTATCAATGTAGTGAATGATTATCATTAATAGCAACCATAACAATACCTTGAATAAAAGCAATGGAGGCGATGTTACCAAAAAAAAAAAAAATTGAAAACTTAAAATATTTTTTTATCCTTAGAAGCACCAGAGCAAAAAATGCCTTAGGAGTAAAATGGCCCTAATCTGCTTTTTGTGGTCTACTTCCTGGCACATGTCAGCAAAAATCTGACACAGAATTCAGACCAGTGTACAACAAAGCTCTTGTGGTCTTCTCATCCAAGAAAGAGTGCTAACAACAAGGTAGATTTGTTAACTGCATTAATGACACTGATGCTTATTTACACAGTTAGCAGTAAGATGAATAAAACAGGTGAATCACAAATAACTAGAGCTCTGGAGTGGAGACAGAGAAGCAAATAAGAAAAATTCTATTTTACTGGACAAAGGAAGTTTACCCACCTTGTGGCTAGCTAGCTGCTGAGTGATTATTTCAAGACTGTTATTCTCCATGAGGTCAGGGCTGACCAGCCTGCTGGACATATGTAATAACCATTTCTCCCCTTCTTGCAAATCACTGTTGTAATCCTCATGTTCTCTTACTCTCACTTCTAAGGTTCCAACGTATGCCTGCAGGTCCACAGTAACCAAAAAATATTCAGGTAATTACAAGAATTAAAAAAAAAAACAACCCCAAAACAAAAAAACACCAAACCCAAAACGCAAAAACCACCAAGAGCTTGAAAGCATAGCAAGAGAGTTATCTTCTAAATTGATAGTCTTGTAAGGGACTGCCACATAATTAGACTGTTAAGGAAGACATCAAAGGGATTCCTTGTGTGAATAAACTGTGCTACTGAGCAGTATTTTCACTCCAGATGAAATACCATACTTTGAAGACTGACAAAAACACTGAGGATCTCCTTACTTTAAGAAAAGGAATACCGTCAACTTCACATTAAGTTCACTTAGAAACAGTTATTACACGCTCTTTGAGACACTGCAGATGACCTACCAAAAGTTATGGTCAGGTCCCTGCTGCTTATAGCCTTTGCATGTATGTATTGCTTGTGATTGTGGTAGGCAAATTAAGAATGTACGCATTGAGTTAAAATGTATTTATTCTTTTTAAGAAAGATTTTTCATAAGTTTCTCTACATTTAAGTCATCAACTTTACATCTAATGCAACAGATATCAGTTTTGTGGTACAGATCAGAGGCATGTCTGTAAACTAAAAATCAACTGTGAAAAAAAATAAAATCATCTGCTACTGGTGGATGGATTGGCATTTAAAAGGTACTTAGGTCAAACATAAGTACTAACATGGGTTGCAGAGCTTATCCTTGGTAGGAGTATAACGTATTAAAAGCTTTAGGAGTAATCATACTTTAGGACATATTTAGAAGTATTAGATCTTTCGAAGTGCTACATACATGTGGACTAATGAATCAATGTTAATTAATAATGCCCTTGCTGAATTAAATCATATCCATCTTGCAGTTCATTTTCTCCAGTGACTTCCATTCAACAACTAAACTAGATTAAAGAGAGTTTGTGTGAGATCTAGCAGAAACAAGAGACAAAATGGTATCGTTTAAGGGCACCTGTCCCTTCCAGAAATAATGTGATTAAAAATCTAGTCAAAGCAATTAAAAATAGTAACAACAGTACAAACTACTCACTGATGTATTTCCTCTTTGTGCTATGAAGACTTACTGGCCACACTCAAAATTCATTTCAGCTACTCTTGTTAGATTTATTTAGGTAGAAGTGCTTTCCATACTCAAGAATCACACCCTGTCCCGCCTCCCCGCACCCGAAAAAAAAAAAAAA
>VZTL01025933.1:3022-18188 GCA_013400535.1 Scopus umbretta
TCCTGAAATATTAAACAGTTGCTAATGCTTGGGAAATAAATATGAAGAGGGGATTTCTGGCAGGGAAGAAGTGAAACCCCTACTTTCCTACTATAGTACATGGAAAGAAAGGGGAGCATAAATGGCAGAAAATAAATTATATTTTCAAAGTTATTTACAGTTAATACCAGAAGATTTTTATAAAAACAAAGACACTCATTGAGGAATACTTTGGACAACATCTTTTTGAATAAGTTAGCAGAACTGGTACTTTGATCAGTGGAGGCTACAAGTTTTAGTTGAAATATCATTATATAGTAGGCTGTTAATGCTCTTAATCTTTTTGCTTTCTTCAGGCAATGGCTAGAGTGTGGAGAGATGGTCAGAAGCACACTGTATATATCTACAGACTACTAACCACAGGTGAGAGATGGTGCTCAAACATACCCTAGAGTGAGACAGCTATTTAAATTTTCTCTGTAAAAGAAAGGGAGGGAGTGTTTTTTGAAACCATCCGTTCTTTAAAAAGATATATTATTTGTTCTGAATTCAGTTTAAATAGAGTCATCACATTGATTCATTTGCCTTTGCTTTGCTTTGCTTTTGCTTGGATAACCGAAAATAGTGGTTTGGCATTTCCTGTGAATATTGTTATCAAGACATGGACTTGACTTTTCTTCTTGACAAGTACTGGTCAAAAATTATTCTAGTGTATCTATTTTTTTTTCAATACAGGGTCAATAGAAGAAAAGATTTATCAAAGACAGATCAGCAAACAAGACCTTTCTGGTGCAGTTGTAGACCTTTCCAAGACATCTGAACACATCCATTTTTCCACTGAGGAACTTAGAAATCTCTTTACACTTCATGAAGATTCCAGCTGTGTTACCCATGACTTGCTTGAGTGTGACTGTATGGGAAAGAAAGACCATCAAAGTGAGTTTCTTTTTTTCATTATCTCTGGTCGTTGCTGAGGAAGTACATCCATTCTGAATATATGGTCTGTCACTGGAGAAATTGATGTTCAGTAAAATAGGATTGAAGTAATGAGGTTCATTATGGGATCTCCCAGAGACTGGCTGATTTTTCCAATCCATTGGATCCTTTTGCAAGATGAAGAGGAATAAAGACTCATTCTTTGCAGTAACAACCAATTCTTGTATCATGCCTCTTGATTCTTTGAAATAGCTATGGCCAGCTCAGCTAGTGATTCTTTACAAGTAAATGACATTATATGGTGTTTTGTTTCTAAATATTCAAGAACAGTAATGAATAGCTGGTAAGGCTTAGTTCAAAAGCTGTTTATCTGAGGACAGGTATACCAGCCAGTACCAGATGAAGATCTCTATAATGATATGACAAATCTCTGAATATAACCCTTCATTTCACAGTTATTAGCTATAGCTGATGCATGATGATTAAAATAGGTTTTTGAGAAATGCTGGAAGATCCCCTGGCAGTTGTAAATGCACGTTGCAAATATTTGCATCTACCTTTTCTGCAGGAACTGTCTCTCTTGTTCTTTTGGCATATCAAAATTGTTTTAGTACGTTGCTGCATACAGGTATATAGGTTTAAGTTAGGAGGACAATTACAAAACAATAATAAAAAATATTGTAAGCTATCCATTTTAATTTTCATAGTTTGTGCTGGTTTTGGCTGGGANCTAAATGCATACAGATACCACAATAAAAAAAAGCCAAAGAAATCGCTACAAGAGTACATGTTCTCAACAGGCATGAGCAAGAAATTAAGTAATACAGGCCCAATGAGACTATTTTGCTTGATAGTTTGCTTATCTCCTGGTAGTAAGCTAGAGTTGTGTTCCTTTCTCATCTCATTCTACCCAAAATGGGGAACACTTGGTTAGTGAAAGCACAGTGCTTCTGTAGCCATAAGAATTTGACTTTCTCTTTTATTTTTGCTCCGTATATTGATTTCATTGTCTTTGTGTCTTTCTTTAATGATTGAAAAATTAGACCTTCTGTTTTTGCATGAGTAAGTGATGTTCTAAAATATACCAGCCTCCACTTAGGTACTATTACAGGATCTGTGTGGAAAAGGCACCTTTAGTGTTAAATGTTAGCCAGATTGTCTCACTGGTCTACAGTGAGGCAGATAATGCTCCTGGACTGCAGAAATCCAGAGAAATTTTATAATCTTACTGTGATGAACACTGGTGCCTGCAGTTTTATTTAGCATTTTGCAATTGTCTTAACACTCTTGACTGCTTATCTTATGCTTTGAACACATATTGATTCCATCAATTCAACCACAGCACTGGTCTTTTGGATCTCAGGGCAGTCAATGTAACCAGGACTTCCTCAAGGGTAATTATATCTTCGTCTCAGTGAACAGAACCTTTGTGGCAGTAAATCAAGGAAAAACCTGAAGGTCATTCTTAGACTTAAGTGGTGGAAATGATAGAGTGAGGGGAAGGTTTGATTTCCTAAAGAGCAGAGGATGGACTGGCTCATCAGTTCCCTAGCCAAATTGTTGAGAGTCATGGTCTCCAGTTTGATCACCTCAGAATGCAGCTACCACTAGTTGGTGTCTTTACTTTTCCTAAGAACAAAAAGCTGTCAGATTACTTCATCAGGGAACCAGATTCCAGGTTACTGGGGATAGATGCTGCTACACGGAAAAGGTGAAAAACTTTTACTGATTTGTCTCCTCTATTTCTAGCAAGTATGATTCAAAAGATGAACTAAAGAGGAGCCAAACAATATAATACAGGCTTCACCATGTATGAGCTTTTCATAATGATCTTCAGTGGATATACTAATGAGATGGGATATTCTTGACCAAGCTCCTGTTGTCCATTCATACAGGAGCCATCTTTAGGAAACCGTAGGAGTCTTGAAGCAATTAACAGCATATGGATCATGCAGAGGGGTTGCTTGCTATTCTACTGGCTTTCAGATCAGCTATACAGCTGTAAGCCTATTGCTTTACCTGATCATAGTTTAAGTTGTGGAGTTAGGAATGCAGAATCTGTAAGGACTCGAGAAGTGCATCTCTTCTAAATTTCCTTCTGGCCAGTAAAGTCTGCTTCACGTCTAGCGCAAATGTGCATCATGTGTCAGTCAAAAGGAAAGTCTTGCATATATGAGTCTTTATGGGCTCTCCAAAAGTTTAAAAAACTCAGGAATGCTCTGAGTCATCATGCTGCTCATATCACTGGTCTTTCCTAAGGAGCACGTAACATCATTATGAAAATATTTGACAACAGGTTTTAAACCAGTAACAACAGTTATTGGTTAAAGTCAGCAAACTGATTTCTTCATCTGTTACCTGCATCAGATGAATCATGAAGCCAGCAATATGTGTCATACCCTGCAATGACCTGGTACTGTTTGTGGCTTTAGAATCCTTTGCCCAAAGTGAATTCCTCTCTTTGTGCTTCACAGGCAATAGTGTTTTCCTTACTGTGTTATACAGTATACAATATTGTGTATATTGAAAAACTTGCCATAATCTGGATGTGCAGAGTGCACTAGAGATCCAGCTCTGGTGTCCTGAGTCAATGGAACATCTATTCCAACTGTTCTTAGCTGGTTAGAATGACTCCTCTGGGAGGAAATAGAAGCTGGCATGAATTTTGCTGCAGCATACTTCTAGATTCAGATTTACTTTAAGAATGGGAGCAGCCCAAATGTCACAGAATTAAGGAGAAAGGAAAGTGTCAGTTGAGATATTTCCTTTCCCATCTATTTGTAAAAGGATTTGTCTTTATGCTAGCATATGGTGATTCTGATAAATTCAATCAATGAGCAAGAAACAGCCTTTGCCCTCTTACTGTGAATACATATGTTTGGTTTTCATTGACATAGAAGGATTATATATGCTGTTCTATTTTCTCTCATTTGTTATCACCAACTGGCTTATTGATCCAGACTGAAATTTTCTGTCTTGGTTTTCTCTGATTAGTCTACTGCATCATTTTTTTCAGATCCTTCTTCAGAAAAGCCTTTGGTGTCTAGAAGTTGCCAGCTTGGACAAAACCATGGGAAGCCTAATTCAAAAAAACCACTCTCCATGTCACAGTTGATGCAATGGAAACATTTCTCTGGGCAACATCAGACTCTAGAGGATCCTTTTCTTGAAAAGATAAAAGAGAATGCTTCTTTCATTTTCCAGAATGTAAGCAGTCCAACTTCCCACACCTAATAAAACTTCAGTGTCTTTCTCTACCACTAGCATCCTCCTCCTCATAGGTATAGCAAACAACTGATGTGCAGTTACCTTTTGTTCTTTTTGCCAAGTTCTGTTTTGTGTATTTCTGCTGAGGTTTCTGAGTAAATGTGATTCCTGGTGTTCATACAAAGTTACAGTTATTACTAGGTTAATCATACTTACTATAATTATAATACAGATTTTTAAAACTAACTTTGCTTTCCAGTCTTCTGTTCCTTTGATATCATAATTAGTAAATTGTTTTTATGAACATTCCTATGTATGTCTACTTCATTTTATAGTTTTCATTTGATCATAATGATTTATTGCTTGTAAAGCTGGCAACTCTTCAGCCAAATTTTATAAGATTAGGCAATTCTATATGTGTATATGCTGTTAACAAGAGTCTGGCTGGATTTTTGTTTTGACAGTGAAAGTTATGTATCTGTGTAACTGCGGCTTTATAGCAAGGTGGGTGTTTGTTCCCTTGAATTCACAATTTAATGAAACTCAAAGCATTAGCCACTGAGGTCCAAAATTCTGAGATCACAGGTTGATACTATGTCAAAATATTCTGAAATTCACCTATTGCTTTTACTTGAGAAAACAAACAAGCTTCATTTCTCAGACAGGCTTATCTTATTTCTAGCTAACTACATTTAAGGACACTTTTTGCCAAACACTGGAGTACCGCACACATTTTCACTCTGTATTTTTATGATGACTATATATTCCTTCTTCTCTGAAGGTGCAAAAGTTTGAAGTCAGTTTACAGCTTTTAAGTGAAGTCCTTTGAAAGGCCCATGAAAACAGAAGATTGAATAATTTTCAGAAATACAGCAAACTTACAGAATTTGAAAGAACTTGAGCAAGAATAGAGCTCCATTGTGATAATCCTACATTGTGCTGCTCTGGATATTTGGTACCTGTTGTGATAGTGGTGGCTAAAAAACCAACCAACTTACAGAAAACAGTTAAAATTGTTTTTTTCTCCGTGTTATAATAGTTAGTGCTCTCCCTTTCCCTAGTCTGTCACTGAGTTCACAGTCCCGCCTAACCCATCATCAACATTTTCCTTGCATTTTGATGTGGTTTGGGAACGGAAAGCCATGTACACTGACCTTTCTCCATCATTCCAGTTATTTCAGAGGGTTTTTTTGAGTTTCTTTGACTCTAAATGCTGAATGACACCAGAAAATAATAAAAACCAAAGTGAGAGAATGATTGAGAGAGTCATCAGTTGTGAACATTTTTTTGGCATGCAAATTGTGTTCTTGGTAACAATTAGCATTATGCTAATAGGTAGAGTTTAATTCTTTAACATTTTAGGCTGGCTGTTAAAGGGCCTGTTCTTCACCCTGTATGTGGTGGAGCATGGTGGTCACGCTTATCCAGGTGCTGTGCTGCTGTGGTGCCCGTTCGCTCCTAGACAAAGACTGTTTGCTGTCTTACAGCTCCCACAGCTTATTTTAATTAGCAAGGGCAAGGTTTGCCTGCAGCTTTGTAACTCAAGAAAGAGATTCTAGCCAATCTGTGTAATAATGGTTATTGTAATTAATTATCTGAGATGGATCATACTTAGATCTGTGCTGCCCACAAGTTTCTGTAAGTTGTGCTCCTGTCCTTGTCTGTAGGAAGCACACTGGCATTCTCTGTTGATTCAGTCTGCTGATGCTGATCTCATATGTGGTTTCTTGCATCTGCATGAACCAGTAGACGCCAGTTTGGCTCCATCTCTGTTTTGTTTGTGTGACCCTTGTCATCTTCACCAAACACACATGCACCCACTCTGGTTTGGAGCAAACCAACTGGCAGTGCCATTGAGGAAACCTGGGCATTCAAGGGAAGTATGTTTGCTTCAGAATCCACACCATGCCATGTTTCCTCTTCTCTGCCTAAGGCAGTCAGTCCCTCAGTGGTATCTCAGCAGGCCTTCTCACCTCACCTTTTGAGTCCTGCCCTCAGAAAATCCCACTTGCTGTCATGTCCTGCACCACTCCACACAATACAGCCGTAGCTGCATGCTGGCAGAATATAGATCTGGCAGAGAAGCCCTTTTATTGTTTGGCCCTCAGGGTAGTTTTATTTTGGCAGTTTTTAAATAAATAAAATAAAAGCTGGTGCTGGACCACCATGGATCTCTTGGGAGAGCAGAGGAGATGAGCCCCCAGACACATACTGTTGTATGTGTGAAGGTGATCCAGGCTCAGATCATTGTTCTGGGAGGGATTTCTGGAAGACGGGCTATGCCACTAAGTAATGTTGCTTCAAGGTTAAAAAGCCCAAAGCGGCCTATATAAACACACGTGGTGCCGGTTACAGCTTCAATATGATTCCCTGTCTGTGCCCTGCTATGCCAAGCTGCCCCAGACCTCTCGCAGTGACAGTGGAGCTGCATGCTCAGTGGAAGGCTCCTCCAGCATCCACCCGGCCAGCCAAGTGTACACCCCTCATTAACCCTTCACAACTTCTGGTCATGATGGAAATACGCATGTGCTTCTTGGTTGGTTGGGTAAGACAATACTACCCAAATAACAGGCTGCACATGGTGTTACATGAGGCAGATTGAAAATCTGATTCTGAAATTCAGTGTATCCTGGAAAATTACATTTCTCACTGGAAGAACAAGTTGCAGAAAATATAGGAGACATGAATACAGACTCATTTATTATGCCATCTCTGATTCTCCCACAGTAGTCTACAACAGCCTGCAAAATGAGACTAGCCCAGCCTGCTCTCATAATCTTAGTATAATAATCAGTGTTTTCATACAGAATACAGCATGTGGCCATGTGAATTTCTTCACCCATAGGTGAGAAATATCTACTAGGAAAAGTCCCTATGGTGAATTTACTCTGACTGTTTACTGGTAAGGTATATTGAGGATTTCAAGTCTTTACAAGGTCATGTTGCCCCTTCTTTTAACAATTGTGAAACCTTAGAGGGTGAGGAAGGTAGCTGGTACTGTAAGGCAAGTATCAGGTCCTAGCAGATGGTCTCAGATGTGGCTTCTGGTTTCACTGCCAGAGATGCCAAACACTATGTAGTTTATGTTGCATGGTCCCACCAATCAGTCCTAGTCTCCTAAACCCAAGACTTGCTCTGCAGAAAGGGGCAGGCAAGGGCTGTTAAGCCATGGCTATGGTCTAGTGCAATGCTTGAAACATAAGGTGTTGATTAGTGTACTTGGCTGGCTGTTCTGGTTTTTGAAGGGTGAAAGTGTTCATCCACCAAGTGGTGGTTCTCATGGACCCACCCCAAAGAATAAGACAGGTCTGCCTAGCAATAGGTCTTAAATGGTGGCTTCTCATGGAAGCATGAAAAACAAGAGCAGCAGAAACCACAGGTGTAAGCACAATGACAAGCAGCATATTTATTCAACAAATGCTAAGCGAAGATTGCCAGTGAGTATTTGACATTTATTAGTGCTTACAGGATCAGCAAAAATGTACAGAGCATAGAGGTATGCCTGTGGCAGCAAGCGGTCAGTGCAGTGCCAGCTAAACGTCCCGCTGCTGTTATAGGTGTGAGATGTTGAGGGTTATCAAGTCAGGGTGTACTCCATCTGAGCTGAGACGTGTTGTAGGGCACTCTGTTGAACACCACTTTGAGCTGCTTTGCACCAGTGAGTCCAGAGAGGAGTCCTCACCCTGTCAGGAGAAGAGATCATGAAGACGCTTGCTCTTAGGGAATGGTCTTCTAGTCTTAGGATTGCCACTGCAGGGCTCTGAATCACACTGGGCAGGGAGGGCTGTCAACCAGCCCTCAGATTCAGCAATCAATGTTGTGTTCCTTGCCAGCTCTTAGCTGGGAGGAGGGGATTTTGGAGAAATTCTGTTACTTCTGGTATAGGGCATACTGCCAAAGAGGCAAGTGTACTGCCTGTTCTCAACTGAGACCAACCCTGATTTTAAAAAGCAGAAGGGATAGTGTTTTATTTATTTCTGTATATTGCAGCAAGGTTTTTTTTAACTGGTTTCATGTGACTGTTTTTGTTGACTCAGCTTTTATCCATCTTGGCTCAGGTTTCTTTGTGCTGGAGATAGTGACCCTATAACATTATTCATTTGCACAATAGCAATCTGAATTATAACTCTATTCATTTATTGTCAGACAAGGAACCGTATAACAAGCTTTGGGTTTCATAAAAATTTGTATGACAACTGCAGTAGATATATCTTATATTCTGACAAGAGGTTGACATCAGGTCCGGTTAAGGGGCTGCCTTTTCCAGAGATCATGAAGTTCCTTGACTCGTCATCTGATGCAAAAAAGGTGCCAAATAGTGACTGAATAATTCTGTAATGGAATAAACTAATAGGAATTTATTAAAATGCCAAATATGGAACAAGCTTTGACAACTGCTTGGGGATACCACCAGGAATTTGCAAAGAGAGACTCCAGCCCTTGCAGGCAGGTAACACACAGAAGGAAAGTAGTCCTTTCCTTTCCTTTCCTTTCCTTTCCTTTCCTTTCCTTTCCTTTCCTTNCCTTCCCTTCCCTTCCCTCTTTCTCATGGTTGTGTGGCTTAAATAAATGATGTGTTTGCGGCTAGAAGATCTGGGAAGGCTATAAAGAACAATGAGGAAAACCACTTTTGGCTTTATAGAGTAACTGAAGAATAAGCTGAATTGAAATCTGTTTTAAACAAGGCCTTGTGTGCTATTACTTAGTACAAAAGCAAGACTGCTTTTGTAGACATAGGTACTTAAAGGACTTATAATGTATGATGCAGCATTCCACTCCTGAGGGGCAATACATGTTTGTACAAGCACCACGAGTCAGGACCCAGATAAGTAATACTGAATGCTGCAAACAACTTGCAGGTATTCTGCTAAAAATTTCCCTGGTTAGGTACATTGGTTGCTGCTACCTTTTACCCGGCTTTTCATCAACGTGTGGAAATCTAATCTGATTTGAAGGAAATATGTCTGTCTAAAAGCATCTGTAGCTGTTGCTGCTTCCAGCCTCTTCTCTTCTCTCTCAGCCTTGATGTCAGCCCGAGTTCTCCCTGTGCTCCTTTTGTTTGCGTAGTTTGATTTACACCTACTTGACAACATACGCTCTTCATTCTCCTCTAATTCATTTCCTTCCAAGTAGACAAAGTATCAGCCACTGACTGTGACAAAAGCCTGCGCCCCTGCAAGCTAGTTTTTTGGGTATTTTCTATCAATTAGCCAAAGATCCTTTCCCTCTCTTCATTATGACTGCCTTGGCTCAGGCTTTAGTTTCTAGAGTGTGAGTTATGTCACGTAACAGTGAGGTCCTTCATGACCCTTGGCTTTTCAAGGTTTCTTCTGAGGGATAGAGTTTGCTCAACAACAGAAGTGCAGCCTGAAATTTCCTCCCTTCAGTTGGAAGGTGTTGCCTTTGATGGGGTGTTCATCCTGTCCTGTAGCTGGTTTTGACACGTGGGTCTCCACAGCCTCTTTGAGTCAACAGATCTCTGTGCAGGAGTCAAGGCTTATCCAAAACCTTGCAGACGTGGAATCTGGATTAGATGCCCAAATCATTGAGGTAAGTAGATGAACCTTTGTGGGTTGCTCATGCTAATGACATATTTGATATATGTACTACAAATATAGAAGGGGTTACCAGTACTTCCTAACACTAAAGCTGGCCAGCACTTCCTGCTATACAGCACTTTTCTCATTCGTTTGTTACTTTGAAGTTTTCCTGTTTGGACTAAATTTTTCCCCCATCAATTTTCTGCTGCCAGGCTGATTTATGTTTGTGTTGGGTCAAAAGCTTCACCAAAAATGGCTGATCTGTTCCTAAGACTGTGAGTAGGAGAAAACAGTTTGTTTTGTCCTTATTCTGGAACTGGAAACCTCTTTTCTGAAATGTCTTCTTGCCTTCATATTTTGGATTAGGACTTAAAATAGAGGTGGGAAGAGATGGGAGGAAAAGGCATGACTTCTGCATTAGCGTGTGTTTCACTGTTCCCCTTAGAATCTGTACCAGTTTATAAATATTTGCAAGAAAAATGCAGTAGGAGTATGTATGGTAACGATTTCTTTCTTTTGAGCAGCTAAAATGTCTCCTGAATTCTTCCACACCAGGCTTGCATAAGACTTAGAACTGCTAGGTTTTACCAGTTTGAGCAAGCTGCATTCCCTCATAGCTTTTACCTGTGATGAGGCCCTGAATACTCCGCATTCCACAGAGTGACTAAATGTAGTCTGACCCAAGTTGTTTCAAGGGATTCTTCCTGTCATTCTTGCTTCCAGTTGCTCTCTGCTGGGCAGGGCACAAATGCAGCAGCTGACAGCAAGGAACTGTCTCATCTGTGTGCTAAATCAGCCTACCAACATCCCATCCACCTCAAGGAGGAAAAAAAGCAAGATCAGAGCAGTAAAACTAGAGCCAAGGTGGTATGGGATAAAGAAACTGGTGAGATCAGGATTGGCACAGAGAGAGACAAGGAAGTGGAGGGGACCTAGGGGAGCAAGGAGATGGACAGGTAGGAAGGAGGGCTGAGACTGGGCAGGTCAAGGCTAAGATGGAGTAGAGAGTCAGGTAGAGAAGCCAAATAAGGCCAGGTCCTGCTAAGCGAGCAGGATGGGTGGGGATGAGATGGTGGAGAAATCAAGGTCGGAACCAGATACCACTGGTTCCATTAGCGGTTCCATCGAAAAGAAAGAACCATCAAGTTTGGTGAAAGGAGGGAGGATGCTCTCCTCCAGATCCTGTAATGGATCCCATAATTCCCAAGTCTCAACATTTTCCTGCTCTTGGCAAATGCCCTTGAAGTCACTGGTAAAGTGATTGTTTCCTCTCAGCTGACATCTATAAGCTTTTAGAGTTACTGAATTCTCTTTGCTATTCATTTGTGAATCACTGGAAATTTGAAAGTATGATCCAGATGTAAACATTTGCAAGCTTCATTGCAGCATGACCTCTTAAAGCATACAGATACTATTTTGCAAGCTACAGGCTTTTGGGATTAATGTTGCCTTGTGGACATTTAACGGCTTTGTACATATGCATCACAATGAAGCCTTGCATGAACACATTTTCTGTTTCCTGGCTTCATCCAGCTAAAAGGACGGACTATGATCTGGGAGTAAGTTGAGTTGCAGTTGATGTGAACAGATTTGTGCTTTCAACATATATGGAAATCTGGTACTGTTTATCTCAACAGGGCATTCCAAATTAGTGAATGTCTTTGACTTTTTGTTTCTTTGACTTTTAGTTGCTGTCTTCAGTGTCTATGCTCCACCTCATTAGTGCTGTTAATAACTCTTCATCTGATAGCAGTGGTGTGAAGACAAATTAACCAAATTGCGTGCAACACTTGGCTGTATAGGGGGGAGGTCAGATATCTGACCTGGGGTTTAGAGAGAAGATGGGTCTGAACTCTTGTCAGAGGTGCACAACAAAAGGATAAGAAGCAACAGTTATGAACCGTACAAGGAAAAATTGTGACTGGATATAAAGAAAAAAAACACAGCAAAAGAGATTAACACTGAAAGAGGCCTCCCAGAAGGCTGTGGAAGCTCCATCCGTAGTGGTTTTCAGCAGTGGACTGAACAAAATCCTGAGCAACCTGATCTAATGTTGAAGTTGCCCTGCTCTGAGTAGAGGGTTGGACTAGATGACCTCCAAAGGCTTCTTCCAATGTAAGGGATCTCCTGGACTGTGTTAGGAAGATGGTGAAAGTACAGATCTGCGAGGTCTGTGACTAAGTAGCAGTCACTGTCTATCTTCAAAAGCTCCTTGGGATCTAAAATCTGTGATGGATGTAGAACAGAATCTGCTCAGGAGCAATGAGATTTTAAAATCTGAAATGATGAAAGAATTCAGGAATCCTGCTTTGTGGAGGGAAACTCATTTACCACCAGCATGAAATCAGCGGCCTGGAAAGGGTTGTGAGAGCTTTTACTAATTGTGCTGGCAGCTGCCAGAAGCCAGTGTTAACCAAGAAGCCTGCAGCATGCAGAACAGTGGAAGATTACCTAAACTGGAGAGCCACTTGCAATTGTAGCAACAACTTTCCTCAAGCTGCTTTTAGCAATCCTTTCAGTTCTACTCTTTTAGCTGCTTTTAGCTCTGCTCTTTGTCTAGTCATTGAGTCTGTGTGTGTTGTTTTGCATAGCTGTACTGTAAAGAAAAGCAAAACCCAAAAGCAATAGTAATCCGTATCTCTCCTCCCAGAGATGTTGCAAGCTTTAATGGACTGAAAAGGTCTTTTAAAAACTGCTAAAGCGTTGCAAGTTATGAAATCTCAACTTCGATTTGAAAGCTAAACACAGCCCAGAAATTACTTTGCTAGAGCTTTTGTTCCCTAGCCACTATGATGGTCTCAGAATTCAACAGACAAATATTAAAAGGGAAGAACATGCTGGAGATTAAAATATTGCTGACCCCTGACATCTTATGAGCAAAACTTGTTTGGAAAAGAATTTCTGCTTGGTCTCTACTTCAGCATGCAGGCAACCTCTGGAAAGAAGCTTCCAAGAAAAATCCTTATCACCAGCAGTAGCCTTAAGGGTACATTGTCGAGAGAACATAAAATTTCCCCCAGGACGTGGCTTATTTAGTTCTGCACTTACATGTGCCAATAAAAGTGGTCTCCAGTCAATTAATTTCTTTTCCTCTTTCTAGGAGTATTACAGAAGTATCACAGAGGTGAAAAGATCAGAGGTATAGCAGGAGAGCAATAAGAACAGATTTTTGGCCACCTTCAAATTGGTTTTTGTTTAACTGCCTAGGCAATAAAAGCCAACCCCCTGGCTACAAAGGACTGGCAGAAGCAAAGTTTGTGCCGCTGAGCTCATCTCTTCTCCTGCAGCGCAGCAGCCCTGGAAGCGAGGAGGGACACCACGTGCCTTCAAAGCAACACTCTGCCTCACAGCACTGGCATTATTTTTCTGCCGTTGCTGTCCCATCTCAACTGTGTCAAGACCTATGCCCCTCAGCTGGTACAAGTTGATGTAGGCGGTGCGTGGTGGTATAAATGCAAGCAAAACGCTTGTTTAAAAGCAATTAAGATTGCTGGATGCAGCACTCTGTTCCAGCCTTGGTGACAGCTGTGGGTCTAGCTGCAAACGTGCTGTTACTTCTGGGAAAGAGGAGTGAGGGCATGAGTATCTAAATCCAGCCAGAGATTTACCTGGGGGTTTGGAAGTGGGGAATTAAGGTGACTTCAGGCCACCTCCTTCTTCATGTCTGGTTTCCAGTTTCTGTCTTGCAGTTCCAGTCCTTTCAGGTAGCACGTTCCTGGGATGGGTGCAGCTTGTTTTGAGCTTCATGTTCCTGCAGGCCTGATGCAGCTGCCTGGCCAGTTGCCCAGGTATGCCAGGCTCGGAGTTTTTTGTGTGGCAGAGAGCTGAGGCATCATGCGGCGGAGAGGGAGCGTGTGCTGCTCCCTGGCTGCAGGTCTGCACTGCAGCTTCATTCCTGGACCTGAAACTCAGTTGTGTGATGGGACTGTGGCCCTGATGGTGGTCCTGTGTTGGTGCCACCTGTGCCAGAGGTGCTCGGCTCCTGCTCTTACCTAGAGCATTTCTGATTAAAAACCTTGACTCATTCATGGTAAGCAAAGCTAGCATGCCGATAAGGTGCAAGAATCATAGTGGCCGGTGTCTTTGCTGAGTTTGCTTTCAGTTATTTGTTTTAGAGAGAGCATTCAGCAGAGACAGAGAGGTTTTGTGCTAGGGTGACCTGAGGGTGGCAGCAGCTGCTCACAGGACGGTCGGTCCTGTGCCTGTGCCCGGGGTGTGAGGAGACTGCAGAGCCCTTCCTGAGAGAGCAGGAGCGCTGAGTTACAGGGTGGTGGCCCAAGGGACCCCCCAAAGGTGAGAGTGGCATAGGAGTGCCTGTGACCAGGAAGGCGAGTTTGCTACAAAGGAGACCTTATCTGAACCCGATTGCGGCTGCCAGACTGAAGTAAGGCACAATCTCTCTTATTTCTGGATTGAAATCAGTGAGGTACACATCAGTCTGGTGACTGGCTCTGTCGTAAGCAAGATATGATGGGATTATGCCTTCCAGCGAAGAAGGGGAAAGACGTGCAGGTTTGTAACTGATGTAAAAGACCACGATTTGTAAATCAAAGCTGCGGCCGGCACCCGATTGTGGGTGTCTGACGTCCCGAGGAGCCAAGTGCAGCAAAGGGATCTGGGTACCTAAGTGCTGTCCTACTGCTGCTATAGGCACCTAAAAACCTGGAGTCCTAAAATCACTCTGCAGCTGCAGGCTGGGCTGCGAAATATCTAAACGCCCTAAACACCTACCCAAACCAATACACTCCCTGAGGGTAATCTCAGGTCAGTGTGTTGTTGCCAAAGACTTGTCACCATGATTAAAAGGCTCGGAATGCCTTTGTGTCTTTCTTCTGATGCTGTAGATGTCTGTGGACCCCAGCTGAGGTACCCAGCTCTCCCCAGGCATTGCAGAGTGTGCCTGTGCACCTAACTGGGGCCTATGGTTTCTGAGCACAGGGGAGGCACAAAAAGGCTTGGTGCCATAATGCTGAGTTTCAGAGCACCTGTGCCTCTGCAAATCTGGCTGATGCTGGCATCCTTCTCCAAGGCTTGCTTATGAGCCAAGAGGGAAAAGCAGAAATGACTGCATAGAACTGCTCTATTCTTTTTATTTCCAGGGCCAGCAGAAGACAGTAGAAACTTGTAAGTAACTTAAGGCAGCCTGAGGGCTTCTCTAAATTACAATGCCTGGTAACAGTTCAAAGAGGTTGCTCCATCACAACCCATTATAACCTTCAGACATGCCCTCAGTGGTGCTTAAGACCATGGAAGGTCCCAACTCTATCCATTACCAAATCTGGCCACTTTGCATCATTCCATCAGTATCCAGGATCTTGGTGTTTCATTTGGGAGGGCCAGAGTCCCTGGGACAGAATTAATTCTTACTGTGTTACAATTAGGCAATAAAATCTTGAGACCACACACAACATTTCTTACAGGCTACACTTCTCCTGAAATCCTTGAGTAAGAATTGAGTAGGAGAGGAACAATGCTTCAAGTTTGGCCCTTTGGGGTTTTTTTTT
>VZTL01025940.1:0-23987 GCA_013400535.1 Scopus umbretta
TTCTATGGTTCTATGATTCTTTGGCTACAGATCATATTCATAACATTTGGTTGTCAAAAATGTATGGTTATAACAAGTTCTGTACACAAAGTCAACATACAGCTCAAAGAGCATGTGATCCTGATCGTGTACTAGGAAAAGGCAGGCTAAAGGTGTTAGTACTCAGATCTGGCTGGAAGACGCTAGTAAATTACAGAATCATAGAATCACAGAATCGTTAAGGGTGGAAAAGACCTCTGAGATCATCTAGTCCAACCACCAACCTAACACCACCATGCCTACTAAAACATGTCCCAAAGTGCCACATCTACACGTTTTTTTGAACACCTCCAGGGATGGGGACTCCACCCCCTCCCTGGACAGCCTCTTCCAATGCCTCACCACTCTTTCAGGAAAGACATTTTTCCTAATATCCAATCTAACCCTCCCCTGGCGCAACTTGAGGCCATTTCCTCTCATTCTATCACTGGTTACTTGGGCAAAGAGACCAACACCCCCCTCACTACGCCCTCCTTTCCGGTGGCTGTAGAGAGCGACCAGGTCTCCNAGCCAGTTTTTAACCCAGGGAAGAGTACACCTGCCTAAGCCATGAGCCGCCAGCTTCTCCAGGAGAATGTGAGAGGTGCCATGTAGAAGCAGGTGCCTCTTGGTCACCATTTCACAACACACCGTCGGTGCACTTGAAAGCACTCGCTCAGGCGCCCTTCACAATGCTGAACCTGCTGCAGCAGAGTGTGAATGACGAAGGCATGCTACAGACTAAAACCCACTACCTCTAACATCCCTCCTAGGTTTTTTTTAATTTTCTTTTTTTTTTTTAGTTCAAAGGAAAAATCATTAACAAAATCAAGCTACTTGTATTACTCAGGATTATGTGCCAATAGCTGTCAGAAAGCAAACACTGTATGACCTGTAGCCTAGAGGAGGATGTAGCATTAGGACACTAATGGTTGCAAGATGCAAATTGCTGCCATGAAGTGAGCTGCATTTCCATCTACCTTCACCTCTGCAATTTCCTCAAACTACTCCAGTTGCCAATTAACCGCAAAGAGTCATGCTGTGACCATTTTGACCCAAAGCTCTTAGAGGTTGAAAAAAGGTTGGTTGGTTTGTTTCCAAAACTGTCACTGAGCTTTTATTTTCTTTTATTCCCCNACAGGGGCGTTTTTTTTTTTTTTTTTTTCCCCCCCCCCCCCCCAACAAGGGAAAGGTTTCTTTCCTCCCCCCCTCCATTTCTCAGTGGCAAAGCTGCATAGCAGTTGCCCAAAGTTTCACAACTAGACAGGCGGGCTGGACTCTTGGTTGGTATTGCCGAAATAATTTTCTGATTTTTTCTAGCTTTCTGGTTCCAAACACATTTGGACCCTGTAAAGTTAATAGTTACCATCAGCCAGTGCACTTCAAGGTATAGAGCTGCCATCTCCACTGCAAGTGACCTCCTGTGCACCACCTCACCCAAATGATGCCTGTAGAAGCACTCAACAAAAAAGTGCATCATCCCAACACGCTTCACACATGACACAGTGAGCGGTGAGATGGAGACAGGGCTACCAACAGCTGTACTGCAGGTGTTGGAGCCAGGCTGCCTTTCATGCAACCATGTGCTTTTCCTGGTCGCTGAGCTCTGGCTGCTCTTGCAGGGTTTCCCCCGGCAGAGATATGGGAAAAATTGGATAGAGCTTAGAGGACTGTCTATAAATTTAGCTGATTTCCTCTTCCCTTGGTAAGTAACCCAAGTTGGAGGAAGCCTTTGCTGTTAGACATCATGGAATCACATGTTGTTAAAACTGCATGATATTTCATGGCTGGTCTTTGAAGTATCATACTGAGAATCCCATTACCCCAGTTCTCCCCAATTAGCACACAATGCAGCCAAACTGCTCTTCCAGACAGCTTGCTACAAACCTCCTGTGCTCTCAGAGGAGACGGACGGTCACTAGAACAACCCAGCAAAGAAATGAAGCTGACAGTACGACCTGCCTTTAGCATACACTACTAAATTAAAAGATACCTCTTTCCTTGCAGCGGTGTCATGATCTGTTGGTTGTGCTTGCCAAAGCAGGTGAACGTGATCCTACCCAAGAAGCCTTCATTTATGTACACACATTGATGCTAGTTAGAAGAAAAAGATAACCTGGAATTATTTGATTCCTGTAACACTAGATGAGGCTGGTGATGGACTTCAGGAGATCAGTCCATAGGTTTGCACTGGTGGGACCTCCTGCTCAAGCAAGTACTGGTTTTGTTACTCTGAGAAATTCAAAATGATGGACTGATAAAGAGAGAGGAAAAAAGCTTTACGGTTGTACTTGCAGTGTCCTTCCCTACGTCCAAAGGGCTTTTTATTAGTTATTAATTTCCTCATTCCACTCTTAACTACAATGTAGGGAGATTAATTTATTACAGGTTTTGTATTAGACAAAGAGTCTTAAAAATCATTGATGAAAAGAAAGACTTTGAGGCCAATTCCTAATGAGAGCTTGTGTCATCTCTCAACTTCTATTGAACTTCCAGATCCCCTTTGAAGAAGCAAAGTATTTTAAAAAGTTTCCTAAGGTGACATAAAACTTTCAGTTTTATACATTTTACAATAAACCGTATTTTCCTGCTGAACCCATGTAGAGATCTGAAACTATCAAGCAACAAGTCTGCCTATTAAAGCCCCTGTCTTTTGTTGGATATTTCACTCGCATTAACTAGGAAATTGCTCAGCCCCATTGTCGATAAGATAAATGTGTTCTCCCCAGAAAATCTTAGCAGATTTTAATAGCAGATTCCGCCTCATAGTTTCTTGTTTCTTTCTAGATATATCGTAATGGTATCTGCTTTGAAGTTCTTTATCTTGCTTTATCCTTTCTTCTTTAAGGAGCAATTTCTTGTTATTTCTTGTGCTGGAACTAGCCTTTATGTAGAAGTCTGAAAGTACAAAGAATGAAAGTGTCCAGCCTTGCAGAACTGTGAGCATCTGTCTAATAGAAATGTCTGGAGTTTTTCAAAAACAGTGAAACCATGTTACTGCCTTTCAAGTCGCCCCGGATTGTCAATGCATTGTGAAATGTAGTCTTAGAATAACATCTTGGTTTTGCATTCAGTCTCTCTGGGCCCAACCCTGGGGAGGACTGAGTGCTCTTGATGCGAAGCATCTGTAGCTGTAAATACCACCTGTACAGCTACTGAAGATACTTTTGAGCAGCTGCTGGAAAGTAAAAACCAAACCCACCTCTATCCAAAAGGGAAATTTGAGAAGTCTGCATTTTCTACAGTAGAAAAACAAAATTTTCACAAAAGCCATTGCACTACCATTTGGTAGTGAGAAGATACCCCAGAGGCTGGATATCCATACAGCCTGCTAGAGCACCAGGCAGAGGAGGTGGCTGCTTTCTCAGGCTGGTTTCTCTCCTGTGAGCCAAGCCAGGTGCACCACCAACCCACACAGAGCAATGCAGACCATAAGGTATCCGGGGAAGAGAGGTCAGCTACACAGAGAAAATGGGTATTGAGACCTTCAGATTCCCAAGACCTTCTCCAGGCACACGAACAAGAACAGAGCATAGTCTAAGCCAAGTAGGTAATGCATTAGGATGGGTAGCCCCGGGCCTGGATTCTTCTCAGGCAGCTTTGGGAAGCTAGTTGAGGAGACTGAGTGAGAAACATGGTGTTCTCAGAATCCCACAATAACCTGTAGGTAGATGCAGATACCTGCCAGCAACACTGACCCACCAGCAATCATAGCATCCTCCAAGGCAGCCTATTGTTCCCCATTGGCAGAAGAGGGATCAGCCCAGGTCTTGGGGTCTTTCCTCAGCATCTTCCATCTTCAATGTCCCTTCCAAATCCATGATTTTATTTTTCCTTCACGCAGAGGTAATGCACAGACCTTGCTCGGGATGCTTGACCTTGATTGCTTTTCTGGCATCCAATGACAGTGTCTATTTGGGGGCACAGGCTCAAGTGATCGGCACAGGCTCAAGTGATCCAAGGTTCTGCACAGCAGAATGGACAACCAGTTTGGTTGGACTTGATGATCTTAAAGGTCTTTTCCAACCTAAACAATTCTGTGATTCTACGACACAGCAGATGGAGGTCTCATAGCCTGCTATTCACTAGAAACACTGCAAAGTCACTCATTATTTGGGAAAAAGGACAGCCTTTGCTGGGTTAAGACAGGAAGGAAGCAAGCAGGGACCTAACTTGGATTATAAAAGATCTGTTCTCACATTTACCTTCCAGTTTGGCCCAGTGAAGTTTCCCTGAGGAAGTGGTTTGCATTCAGCAGTGCACTCAGCTGCCCTGCTGGCCGTGTCCCACAGGACAGCGTGCAGCTTTCAGCAAAGGCTGCTTTTAGCACTTCCAGCAGCAAAAACCCCATTTGAAGAGCGATATGGCAGGTGGGCTATAGAATTGCTGTGCCAGGTCTAGCTACTAATGTGAGTATTAAGAGAATATAACTTTTTTCCCATAAAATATTTAGGATATAACACATACATACTGATTACTTTTAATCAAACAGAATAAGAAAGTTCTTCTTACTTCAGCTTTTGGAAACCAAAGCAAGTCTGGCCTGACAACTGCTACCTGCTTTCTTTACAGAAAGAAAATAAAAAGTTTGGGGCAGAATAAATGTTCCACAGGATATAGTTTGGGAACCACCACCAGATACAGACCAGTATGCCAACAGGAATTAAAGTCAGCAAATCCAGGTAAGACCTGACTCAGTCCTGGGCAACCTGCTGCAGCTCAGGAGATCCTGTCCAACCTCAGTGATTCTGTCATAAAGGATAATGAGGGACTGAAATTAGAAAATAACCATGTGCTTTGCTAGCTAACAGAAATGTGCAATTTTGTTGGTATACATTGCACATGTGTGGGCCTATCGACATATAGACTGAGTGGACTCTGACTTATATCTATGTAAGACTATAAGAGGGAGACAACCATCCTTATCCCTTGACTTACGCTATCTAGATGCCAGATTCAAACATTTTGGCACCTAGCTCCTTTTTTACCCGCTTCCTAAAATAAAACCAGCCTGTGAAGAACTTTAGTGTGCTGCTGACACAAACCATGGCAGGACGCGTAATGCCTCCAAGAAAAATCAGGATGAGAACTGTGCCCCTGAGGGTGTCTCTGAAGCACAATCCCTCCAAAGCTAACCCCATCTGAGACAGGTTATGCCCTCCTTGCTCAGGGCCGTGCTCGACATGGGTGAGAAGCTCTGCCTTTCCTGATCTTAGAAATAGTCCTGTACAGTATTTGTGCCTTGAGTCTTTGTTCAGCCAGTGACAGATGTCCTCAAGCGCTCTGTGAATAGAGGATCAGGCATGTTATATGATTACCAGCCCTCTACAGCTGATAAGAGACATGTGCACTGGTTTATCACCGCTGTCAACGACCGTGGGCCCTGGGGAGCCTCTGCCTGGTGTCTGCAATGCCCACGAGGGAGTCCCCACAATCTGGCCACCAGGTAGGGCTTGTTTCTTTCTTTCATCTTTCCTTTGTGTTTTCTGTTTGGAACATACACTCCCCCATATTCTCTTTTTAAACCATGCAATATGTTTTACTTGGTACTGTAGTACAAAAAATCGTAACGGCAACTGCTGCAATAGCTCTGCAGTGAGGAGCAGAGTTCATGCAGCCCGCTGACATTGCTGAAGGGCAAACAGAAACGTACCCACATGTGAATGAGATTATGCAATTTTACTCCCTGCGAGTAAACAAAATTACTTATTCTTAAAAATCAAAAGGTAATCACGCTCTTTTCAAATTGTGTGAAAGGATGGAAACTGGATCCCTGTTCCTAAGACATTCATCAAATCCAGACTCAATTTAATGATGTTAACAGTCATCCTTAGCTTTCACAATCATTCAAAGGGCTTCTACTGAAGTTATTTGATCTCAGGCTTTTTGTTCACTTTTCAGCATTATTTTAGAGAGTCTATAAAGTCTGAGAAGCTTCATGTTCTGAATAGGGAAGGAATCGCAAGACTAATATTACTATTTATTACTTTTTTTCTACTCAGTCAAACTTAAATTACATGCACAAAACTTCAGGATGATATGAGGCACATAAACACCCATATTTAGTATTTTGATTAGTCACAGAAGAAAATAAATCATGAGCTTGTCTATATAAGTTGCCAAGCTGCTGACAAAGTCTTTCAGAAATAACGCTGAAAAATAATGAACTCTAGTTTATGAATGAAGTTTGTGTCAAGGTAAGACAGCATTCCCTTCAGCATTATAAACAGTGCTTTGATGAAAGTTTCATAAATGGTTTAATTTTTCTCTTTTATCTTCTCCCACACTCTCCTCTCTACAGCCTGTCTTTCTTCAGAGCAGCATCCGCAGAGGAACAGATGGTTGAGGAGACGGGAGATCCCTCCTGAAGATTACGGGCAAAGGTTTCTCACTGGCTTGTTGGAGGAGAGAGAGTTCAGTCGTGGGTATCAGACCCAACCAGAGAGACAACCAGCCTTGGCCCTGGCACATGGACACTCCCAGGGACAAAAGGTAGCGGAGATACAAACAGCATCTTCATTTAGACAGAAATGGCTTAGCAGAAGCTATTGGTCTGTGCAAGACTCCCACCATCCTCTGGCGGAACTGCTCTGCCCTGCAGGAAGGATTGAGTATTCACTGAGGTGTAACCTAGAGGAGGAAAACCACCCTCTGAAATGGAAACGATGACACTGAACTTCAGAGAGAAGACACTGGGATTCTAGCCTTTCTCAGTTAATGTTTGTTTATAAATGGAGGTGTTCTACCACAAGAGATTAAGAGCTGGTCTAGCTCCAGAAATCCTCTAGCCCCGTGACTCAAGAAGCTGCTTGGGAAATGACAGATCACAACCATTCATTATTGTCACTTATCGGTGGTCTTCTTCTCCATATATCCCTTTCCTCTAGGGACTCGACTTCACACTTGTCCCTCTGGCCTATGCCACAGCCCCACTTTCAGCATCTCCATTTTTTATGAAAAAATTGCCTTGCTTGCTCTCTGTCTTCATGAGCAGTGTGAGGACTTCACAGCCATAACAGTTTGTTCTTCCATCCCATCAGGTAAACGGTGCTTTGTCCTGTTGAGGCAGCACAGAAGAGACAGGAGGCGCCGTGCCAGCCCCTGCAGATACTGGATAGTTGCAGACCAAGGAGAAGACCACAGCTGGGGTTGCGCTACCTTCTCCTGCCTGGGAGAACTGAATGCAAAGCTGGGTTTAGGGCAGAGCGCCTGCCAGGCCAGGGTGGTCCCACCAGCTCAGTCAGTTACCAGTGTATGCCAATGATGGATAAATGGGGAAGAGGAAACTTGCTTTGGCTTACTTCAGACAACCGCTGGCCCCAAGTCATCACGTGCCCTTGACAACAAAAAATACATGGGCTGCTGCCTTCTCCCTCCACCCATCCCACCCAGCAAAGGACACGGGGGTACCAGCCCTGCCTGAGCCTCATCGCTTTCAGCTCCAAACCCTCGCCGCCGCAGGAAAGCTAAGCTGCCTGGGATCTCTGCCTCTCTCACATTAACACCACTTCCAGCAAGCCAGTATTTGTTGATATCAGAATTACATGCAGATATCACAGCCTTTTATTCAGAGTATTACAAGATTTGCTATAATCTCTTGATTCTTCCTTTGCTCCTCATTGTACTGGTTCAGCTCTTGTCTGCTTCATACAGTCGCTGTCTTTGTATCGCCCTTTGTTCAAATTTGCATTCAGACAACAATTAGAGGACTATGCATCACACATTCGCATCATATCACACGAGCATTTATTTCTCTGGAAGGCGGGCAGCAACATGAAACAGCACTTCTTTTATTAATGGAAAACCACTGGAAGGATCGCTGCATTCCCGGAGCAACATCAGGGCTTTTGCCTTTGGTTGTGTCTCCCACCACACTGAATACACTGTTGGGTGTTTAGCAAATAAGTAAGTCAACATCTGGAGGGAGCAACTAGACAGAGGCCACAAAGAAGGGTCCCCGGTTTGCATGATGAATCTGTTCATTGATCATCCGTGGTAAATCCTGGCTATGGACTACAGAAAAAAATATGAAACTGCTTTCTTAGACATACCCTCCTTCTTTCCTTGTGTGCTTCAAAGTCTTCATGCGCAGCCAGCCTCCAGGAAGGCATGGAAGAGTCTGTCATTGTGGAGACTGAGGCTTGCAAAGAACAACTGTGGCAGAAGAGAGAGAGCCCTGCTTGAAATAGGAAAGAGAAAAGTGTGCAAGCTCTTCCCTCTCCCCATCACAGGCTCCCACTTCCTCGTCCCAGCTAAAGCTAAGAAGGAAAAAATATACTTTAAGAGAAAGATTCCTTTGAAATGAGGGAGAACACGGTTACAGAGAGATGAAGACAATGGCTTATGATAAGGGTACGGCCAGCAAGGAACAGTAACTTTGGGAACAATGGAAATTTCACAGGTATTAGATCTGAGCGCAGTCAAGGCTGCTAGAAACTTCAGTACAGGCAGCAGGGTGAAAAGGTGCCCAGGCTTTACTGGGACTTTTTCTTCCTGTTATTTTACTGATCATGGGCAAGGAGGGGGGGAGGAAGTGAGTGTGAGACAGCAGAAATAATAAAAAATATCCTGATCAAACAGAAAAACTATAGAAGTATATAACAACTGTGTCATCTCTGTTTCCCCACAATCAGTCGCTATCTTCCACTGAGCTGACTCTCAAACAAGCATTTCATAAACCAGATGTGTGTTTGTAGCTACAGGGAGTGACAGGTGATGGGATGATAAAACACTGAGTTGAAGAGGATGGTACCCCGAAGGGACACATCGAAGGCAGTCCTCTTGAGGACTTTAAAACTTTTAAAATTCAATACAAAGACGACTCTTTGTTTAGGTGACGTAAGTGCAGTAAGAGATTATATTTTACCCAGAAATCAGGAGCGGTGCCAAAGGAAGTCACCTTGACCTTTGGCAGGGCAGTGTGACCTGCCATGGCATCGCTCCCTGCCCACCACTGCCGCATCCCAGTTCCCCAGCATCCCGACGGGCAGGACAGCCCAGAGGAGAGCAGGCTGCCATGTACAGACAGAAAACAGCTTTTCGCTAGGCAACTGGCACAGGCACTCGAGTCCTTCTTCAGGTCAGAAACAGAGGGGACGACTTTCAAGACCAGTTAATTGTGGTAATGTCATTAAACAATTTCAAAGGGGTATATTAACAAGGGTAGATTTTCCTCAACAGCAGCACCCCTATAAGGGATTAGCAGTAAAGGTCAATGGAGGACTCTAATGTATGGTCTATACATCTGTATCAGCAGCAATATTGGCACTGAGCTCAATTTTTCATCTCCAGCAGTGTTAAGAGCTGTTTTCCAGTCCTCTCCTGGAAGCTGTAATGTAGGACTCCCCCGAGGATCAGGACTGAGAGGCCAAGGACAAACTACTCTCCCATTTCGCTGAAGCTGCCTTGTTTACACGCTTCAACAATCTAAAACACAGTGAAAACTGGAAGGGCAAAACCAATTAAAAACTCAGAATACGAACAGTCCATTTCTGCTTGGAATCACTCCCGGTCTGTGGTGCAAAGCCCATCAGGACCATCACACTCCTGCAAAGCCTGCTCATGGTGCAGCATTTTCTGGAAAGCGGAGCTTAAATGGAGATGTTTCCGGGTAGCTCCGTGCCCTTGCAGTGTAAACCACTGCTCAGCACTACAAAAAGGAGCTTCGACCACCCCCACCGCACACACAGGCCCACAGCCGCAGGACGGCAAGTGGGGAGGCAGGAGCAGAGCTCTCGGTGAACAGATTACTAGGCAGCAGCTACTGCAAAGCTGCTTTGGCGCAGTGGTGGCTTCAAGGGCCGGGTCCGAGGTGCAAAGTTTCATCTGCAATCAGTGTTATCCTCTTCAGATGGTTCCTAGCAAGGCAACACAACACAACAGCTGCTGCAAGAACATGCATTTTTTTCTTTTCTTTTTTCATGTTCTCCAGATGCATTCTGGTTTTATTTGGTGAGAAGAATGGTATCATCTGCGTGGAAAGCAGGGGCGAAAAAAAAGGAGTTATTACCTTCGCTGCTCTGAAAACTTCTAAGTGTCTCTTCAAAACTTTTTTTGGAAGTATTTGCTGGTGCAGAATCTCCTATACCATATTCCCAGGTGTGCTGTATGAGTTACACAGCTGCTTATCAGATTAGAATTCATTTCAGATAATTTGTTTCCTTTCAGAACAATATGTTTGGAAAATGTGTTTGGCTGGGACACCTCTTCCGACGGTAACCAACTCAAATAGAAATAAAGGCAGGGATGAAGTTGGTCTTACACACTAGAAACCGAAATAAATTTACCTGGATGCTCATCTTCCACTTTTCTTCCCATGCTCGCTGCTGCACCACAGCACCCAGCACAGCAAAATATGAAGCAAAATTTTGGGGGAACTCAAGAACTGGAGCACAGCCATGCTCCAAGGGCAGAAGGAGAAAATTACACCATTCCACTGGTGTCCTGCCAGATCCAGGCACTGGACAGAGCTGGTACAGTTAAGGGCAGTGGGAGGAGAAAAGCCAGATTAGACAGAACCTTGCGTGCTCTTCTGCTTCCATTAACAGATCACTCATATTGGAAAGATTATTAATGCAGAAAATAATTTCTATTGGTAATAGAAGAAAAAAATTGGTAATCTCTTCTGGGAGCTACATGTCCTAAAGAGTCTTTACAATAGCAGTGTGCCTAAACTGAAGATATTTTTTGGTTCAGATTCATTTCTTTTTCTAATGGTTAGGTGCTGCTTATTTTAGCTAACATAGTAGTCTCCTCTTCCTAAGTACTTTGGTAGCAGGCGATTATAGTTACTGTAATTGAACAATTAATGTTTCCATTGAAAATGCCTACTTGAAAGCATTTTATTTCCATCATAAATTTGGAGTGGGTTGAAACCCTCAGCAAAGGCTGGATGTGCCTGGGTGCATTTCGGCAGACGGGAGAAAAGGTGCCGCAGATCGCAGGCAGGAGACGGCAGAGCAGCTCCGGCAGAGAACACGCGGCCGACGCTCTCCCTCGCACCGTTCAACGCCGTCTGATTTGCAGATCAGATCTGATCTCCAAAAAATCAGATCTGATTCTGGAGAGCGGTGCAGGGTCGCGCGTCCCACCGCGTGCCCCGAACCAAAGCAGTGGCAGCTCGGGGCCAGCAAACACCTCCCCGTCCCAGCTCTGCTCTGCCGCCCTCACCCACCCTCCCTCTCCCCTTCCCAAAAGGCCAGTTATGAATGTAAGGATGGGCGCTGCCTATCAAAACAAAACATTTTGACGACAATGCCAACATTAATCCTGTTCTTCATGCCACATCCAGCTCCTATTATCATTAATATTCGCAAATAATACTGAAGACTCATATATAAGCAGCTTTAATGACAACACTAGTTATTAATACCTGGGCTAATAGTACTATCATTACTGTATGATTTCTTAATCATGTATCAAGCTCACTATACAGCAAATACCATCTTCATTCTGGATGCCAATTAGCTCCAAAGACGACAAACATATTTATGCAGATTTATGCAAACATGAAAACAAACTCATCCCCGTACGCAGGATATGTTACATTTTAGGTTCCTATGACTACAGCTCATAACAGCAACGTGTGCTCAGCTTACATGACATTAAGTGCAAACAGTTATCACCAGCTGAATCATCCCAGGTTAGCCCAAGACTGAATTTTTTTGGTGTAGCTTTCGGATGCCATCAAATCATGGATGCTAGCACTTGAAAAGATTGAGAGGGAATCTAATCTATCCCTCTACCTCAGAGCAGAATTGGCCACACCAATTTTTTTTTTTGCCCCACCACCAGGATATGCCTTCATGGTGGCATTCAAGTTTCATACTGCATGCAAATTGTCTATAGAGCACCAATTTAATCTAGGACAGGGGTTTTCACACTTCACTGTATCACATCTCCCATCATTTACTGTTACGTCCTACTCAGCCAAGAGCTGGAAGACGCAGCAATAATACAGATGTTTGTTGCCTTTGTCTCTTTATGTCACCAATATCTTGCTAAGGTATGCAAATACGCAGTAGTTAGAGCTACATTTTATCAAAAGCAAAAATATTTCAAAGCAGCTGCTTTTGCCTTCTCTTTTTCCAATTCACAACAGCCAGTATAGTCCTCCTCTTCTTCCCCTAACCCTGCTTTCCCTACTGACCTCCATCAGGGTGAGACTTTACAGAAAATCCCCCCAAAATGGCCCTGAAGAGTTTCAGGGTGGCCCACATTACTGAAACACAACAGTTAACAACATATTGCTGCTCATCATACATGACTCAATACTAAAAGAAAGAAGAGCGCCCAAGCCCTAAAAAGCGAGCCAAGAGCCAGCCACGGACGCAAGTTGCACAGCCTTGGTGGGAGCACAGCTAGTATCTGCAGGGTCGGGGCACTCAGCCTCTGCTGGAGGCCAGGCCAGGCTGGTGGCAAGGTTGCTCCACTGCCACCAACATCAACTGTTGTATCTCCAAGCGCACATGTTCATCTTTGGATATGAACATGTAAGAGAGGGGCTCAGAGAAGGGTGATTACAGTTCCTGCCTGGCTCCTTCAGCTTCAGACCCTTCTCAGGCCACCAGTCTCATGGTGGAAGTCATCTGATGACCGCCCTACAAGGCAGAAGATACTTATCGATAAACTCCTCTGTGGCATTGATAAAGCCTCAGCAAAACTGATAGTGATGAAGTTCCAGCCCAAAGTCCAATATCTGGATAGGTCTGACAGCAAGGAGAGCCAGGTCTTGCACAGAAACAAAGATGAGCTGAGCAGGGGAACAGATGACCAAATAGTGTAAAATGGAAAATGCAGGAGGCTGTGGTGAGCTGCAAAGGGCAGAACCACAAAAGGCCCAACCTTCTGTGGCACTCTACTGGTGCCCTTTGTAGATCAGGATATATCCCAACAGACAGCGAGTCACCACCATCTATTGTTACTCGAACCAAAGAGCCCAGGACAAAATCACCCGCGTGTTTTTCCCCATGTCCTGACCCCGTGTGAAAGGCTGGCAAGGCAGCGCTTAGCAAACACCATGCCAAGGGTTGGCTTGTTTGGAATTGAGCAAATTTTCCTTTGTCAGATATCTGCTTGTCATCTAACATTGCAGATATATAAGGTTGTGATGAAAGTGTTTCTTGGCTTACCTACAGCTTGTATAGAACTACTCTTTTGTTATTCATTAAATGTCTAAATAAATAACACACTGCTGTGCTTCTCTGTATTTTTTTTTTTTTTTGTAATTTGGATATGAAAAGTTAAAAAATTAAAAAGTTTTACACACAAACCTAATTGGATATTTAATCCTCTTTGCAAGCTTGTGTATAGGTTTCATACCTTAAGGCTCTGGTGCATAATTGACATGCCCTGCTCCCATCATGGTTTTCTGTTAGAAAAGATTCTGGATGGTATCAGAAAACACCTTCTCTAATTTTAGTATGCAAAATTCTAATTACAGTATGAATTTTTTATTTCTTAATTCTTTACCATTTTTATTCACCCTCTGGGTACTGAAATATAATTAATTCTGCTTTACTTTTTCTAATAGATTTATGTGTATTATCATATATATTAAATTTTCAGTTCTGTAACTTTTTTCATTTTTATTGCTTCCCACACTGACAACATTCACTTCATTAAAAACATGTAATCCCTGAGCTGTGATCAAGACATAATTGCACATTTTTGTATTATAATCACATGCATGTTCTTCATATTTTATTAGTGAAACCCTCTGTTATGCTTGTACAACTTGGAGTAACCTCCCAAACTGCAAGTGCATTCCAGGCTAAGGCGTTAGGGGCACAGGTGGGACCCGTTTACGTGCAGTGAAGATGGTCATACTTAGAGAAAACCAAAAAATACAGTTTCCCTCCTTCCCAATTCCCTTGCGCCATTCCGCACAGACCAACCTCAAGACTGTCTTCACAGCCTTGACCCAGCCAAGCAGGTGCCCGCCTGAAACCAAAGGAAAAGCCACACGCAGAGCCAAAGTGTGTGGCAAGAAGCTGAGGGGCAGCCCCTCCAGACGCAACCCTGCAGAGCCCCACTGCTAGTTAGAGAAGTCCTCGCATGGGCAGTGGGAGGTTACGTGACCGTCCTTTGCCCGTTGCCCAAGTTGGTTAAGTCCTTCAGGTCCATAGTTAACGCTTCTCAGAAAATGGTGAGGTCCAAAAAGCTTATCTTCCTCATTTTTTTCCTTCCTTTTTGAGAAAATCCCCAGTTCAGATAGATTTTTCTCAGTTACAAATAGATTTTTTCTTCAAAACTCAATGTAATTAAAACCACAAAGTAAATTTGAAATGGTCAAAAAGAGGGAAACAAATTAATCCATCTTCACCATTACTTTATCATATTAATTTGCTGATAGTAAAGATATTTAAGATACTGACCTTTCGACTGGGAATAGGAAAGTATTTTAGCTTATTTAAATATTGTCAGCTGCTCAACATTTTATCTAAGGTGGAAACACTTTTCTCACCTCAGAAATTGCCTTCACACACTGAGCGAGTGCTTACTCCGTGGAAAAGATACTGATCTACTCAGTTCAAATACCATTGCGCTGTGCTTCATTTGCTTGCGATTTGATCTCAGAAATGTTATTACGCGTATCACTACTATTTTTCTTTCAGCCTTTAGCTCATATTTTTCTTAGCACTTAGGAATTAGAACAAAATTTCAAAATCCTTTTTATTGTACAGATAGAGAACAAAGGCAAAACTTTTTGGCCATTCGCCTAAAGTTGTACAGCGTGCCCCTCATAAGGGAGCACAAAGGATACTGGCAGTGTCGCTCAACAGCTCTTCTCTTAACCATGAAACAATCTATCTGGAACGTACGCGAACATTAAAAAGTGGGAGGTAACACGGGTCGGCGTGTAGTACCTGTCCCTCTGTGCCTACCACAAAGCCATCATCCCTATGCAAAAAAAAAAAAAAAACAAACCAAGACATCACATGTAATCCAGGCTCGCTGTAAATCATTATGCTGTTTGCCTCACCTTACACAACTGCTGCTCAGGCAGCCTCACAGCTGACCACAATTCAGAAGATTAAAATATTTCCCAATATGAAGCTAATCTGATGTATTAATGCTACTCACAGTAAATTTTAGTGTTGTTCCCTCTCCCAGCCTTTTAATATTTTGTTTCTTGGGAAGATGTACAACAAAAACTGTTGTTAATAATTACCTCCTGCTTGTAATAAACTGTCAGAAAGCACAGGAAAAACCTGGAACAGTCATTTCAAATCCAATGGCAACGCATCAGCTCTCGCAGAAAATCGTAGATCAGGTTAGAGATCGAATCACAGAATCATGAAGGTTGGAAAAGCCCTCTGAGATCATCTCGTCCAACCATCAACCCAACACCACCATGCCTACTAAACACCACCATGCCTACTAGATATGTCGTGGCTGACAGAAACAGTGCAGAGCCCAAAGACACGGGGTAACTGCTGGCTTTGGAAAATGAATGGGGTTCCCAATTACGCGATGCTAGGCACGCCGGTTGGTTACTTCTGGTTTATCTTGTGTGACACCACCCTGTAGCATCACCTAGCACAGCCCAAACGGTTTGTTGATACAATTAACTCACTAAGTTAAAGATATTGTTGGTTTAAAAAAAGGGGAAAAAGAGAAAAAGCAGGAAACTGCCCAGAATACATGTGCTCCCACAACAAGCTGGAGTTCTCACAGACATACCGAAATTAAACAGTATTCACGTAAGAAGAGATTGCTTAATTCTTAAAATAAGTAATTACTTAATTACTTAATTCACTTAAATCTTGGCACAAAGAGCAGGGCCTGTACTGCAATGGGCACATCACCCGTCCTTGAACCCACTGGAAGGTGCTGGGAGCAGGTCTGCCAAAAAACCTTGTGCCTTACATACAGAGACTTCAAAAGAGCCGATGTCTTCAGCACTCGCCGGCTGCCTGGTGAGGTTTAACCCTGTCAAATATCTACCACAAGGGACAACGTGCCTTTCACTTGCTGAACCAGGCAGTTCCCTCAGTGTGAATTAATCGACATTTGTAAAGTTACAAATCTACAAATATATTTATGTAACAAAAGCACAGATTTCCCAACACCCTTAGAAACAGAGCCAAGGGGTGAAACCGGTTTCCCTCCACAAAAAAAAAAAAAAAAAGAGATGGCATCAGAAGGTGAAGTCTGGTACAGCTGCCCAGCACAAATAAAAAGGTACCTTGGCCACCGGTACTGTACAAGATGACTGAGAAAAGCTAGAAAATATCTGGCAGAGAGCACTTGTCCTGAGCTTCAGGAAAGACACTGCGGGAGCTGTTTTGCTTTGAACTATGGGGCCAATATTGACGACAATTCAGCAAATTCCTCTGTGATTTCCAGCCAGCTGTGGGAAATTCTCCAGCGCATGTTCCTCCTCAACAAACCTCAAAAGCCAGCTGAGCCAGGCTCTCAGTTACATTAGTTTTACAATATTAAGTAATACAGCACCTGTTTTCAAAGACATTGCTCTCTCCCGCTTTATGAAATACAAAGAATTATTATGAATACAACTGCTAAACCCAAGAGGGAAGTGACACCAAAAAAGGTAGATGGAAATTTAACTCATTCTTCCTCTAGTTAGGAATAGAGACTAGAATGAGAGAAGCTGTATGCCCTTCTATTAGATGATTACAAATTACTTTGGTTTTGCCTGACATTTTGACCTGGCAGGATAGGAAGAAAACTGAGCACACACAGTGATGGTGCTGCCCTTGCTGTGGGATAACCACCTCCTCTACCACCCCTGATGTCACGTCAGAAGACCTCGCAAAAGCCTATGCGATATGAAAAGAAGCCATTCTGCTCATTTTCTAAATATCAGTGGAATACATAGGCCCAGAAAGCCAGAAGCATTATTGACATCACCTTGAAGAATTACAGAGCTGCACGTGATTTTTAAGACGACTGTGGACTGCTTAATCCCATAGCAAAAAAAGAGCTATTAAAAATAATATATATTTTCTATCAGAGATACCAAAACCATAGATGATAACAGTGCAGGCACATGAAATGTAAACCAGTAGGTCAAGCTTTCATTTTAACTGAATCCTTAGTACCTTTGTTTCAGAGGAAAAAAATCTCTGACGGGCTCTTGGATGATATTAAAAGATGTTGCTGCGGTCAGGATGCAGAAAGTCGCAGTGCAGGGGCTGGTTGCCTTCAGGTCTCTCTCTCCAGCTCAGGTGTCAAGACCTCTCTCCAACTCCAAATGACGGAGACCCAGCAGTGTCAGGGCTCATTTCAGGCTCCCAGGGAATGACGGTAGATGCAGCCGTCCTCCTGGCCCCAATTTTAACTGGTACTTCTTCCCAGCTGGCTCAACAAATAAAGACCCTCCTTCCCCAGAAGAAACAAGGGCGAAAGAGGGATTTCTGAACAGCTCATCGGAGCTTTATTCCTCCTGGCTGCTACTCTGTGAGGACACTGATTTCCAGAGGTACACGTCTCTAGCTTAACAGTGAAGATTGTAACATAGCCCTGATTTTCTTTTTCTTTTGTTTTTCGCTGTTTGTTGTTTTCTTTTACAGATTATACTCTGTTACATGATGTGCTGAGTGTTCATCTGCACAGGTAGGAGAGCTCAGCACAACGCTGAGCCAAAGACAAGCGGTGGCTGATCCAACCTACAAAAGGCATGTAACAGCAACGTGTCCCGAGCCAGCATCAACCCCCATAACACAAACCACTCTTTCTAGTGGATTCTAGATGACAGTATTTTATTTAAACTCACTAATCTAACCCGTGTTCCTAAGAGGCGTAGATAAACACTGATGTCCTGTCAGAGCAATATTGATAGTTCGTGCTGTTGTTTGCTTAGAGAATCCCTGAAATCACCAAGTCAATTGCACAAATCCACAACCAGCAAACCAGACTGCTGTATGGAGCAGAGACAAGAAAAAGAGTTTCGGAGACAGAACGAGGACGGTTTGCATGGGCCCTCTCCGGGTGCAAGAGCTCCTCTGCTCCACCTCCAATGGGTTACTTCTGTCGCTACCTTTGAAATCTGGAGAAAAGCTGTATTGCGGGTTTGCTTGTGTTTTGAATGACAATTAAAGGGAAGAGACATCAAGATAAAAAGACTGACATTCATAAGAAGCTCTCCTGCTACTAACCTGCAACACTGCTACCCAGCAGAGACCCAGCACTTCATCCCAGCTCTGCCAGAACAGGGTTTAGGATATGAAGGACAGAAAAAAGTGTGTCTGAATGATTAAAAATAGAACTAAAAATCAAGAACACAGTGGCAGCTTAGCACAGATATCTTAGGGAACCTTAGCTTTACATAGACTAATTGAAAGCTACCTGGTCAGAAAAGAGCAGGTCAGTTTTCCACGTGTAAAAGGACAGGAGAAACCCTTATCTTTTTTACACTAGAGTCAGATGACCATATGCAATAAATTATGGCTTTTTTTTTTTTTTAATATTTTTAACGTAAAAAGAGGGTCAGGATCCAGACTGCATTCCTCTCTTTGAACCGAGGTTCATGCAGAGCTTCCACCTGCAGATGTGCAGACTCCTCTCGGAGCCACTGCTGAACTGAAGCACATTTCTCCTCCAAGCAGGCAACTCCCCTAGCTACGTTTTTGCAAGAATCTCCAATGCTGACCTCATGTAAGTATTTTTCTTCTTTCACACTTGTTTTTATTTTCCTTCTGTACTCACACAATCATTATTTCCACATGTTTCATCTCAGCATAACACATGAATCATATCTGTTCTGTATTATTCTTATCATATTCTCTAATGGAATTGGTAGGTAAAATTATTTCCATCCGCTAAAGCAAAAGCTTCGTATCTTTGGCTTGCCTTCCTGGGGCTCCTCTGGTTTCCCAGGTACTGCCTGGGTTCGACAGCCAGCAGCCCCCCGGGACCACGCCGGGACGGCACCGACTGCAGCGGTGACAAGTGCCTCTTGTCACTCCAGGAGCGGTAACCTCCAGGAGCGGTACCGCAGCCTTTCCCAACCTGTTTTCTCAGCAACACCGCAGCTGTCAAGTGATGTTTTTTTTACTTCTCTTCTTCATGATACTACATTCAAAAACTCCTGCTAGCAGAGCACACGGGCGGCAGCCGCAGGAGACACCCGCATCCCCAAGCCCTGCAGCTCAAATCACTGCCCAGAGGGAGATTTCTGAGCAGCCTGGCATTTCACCTGAACCCAGCCCAATCTCTAGCATCCTTTGGCCTGATGACAATCCTGGCTGAGATTTTTCTGTCCAAGCTTGACCACTGGAGGTCTTACCCAAATGGGCAGTACTTCCACTGTTGTCTCAGAGGTAGCGGCTCGTCCAGGTCTTGCTGTTTGAGACTCTGCTTTCCTTTCCACCACCTGGTTCAGCTGGCAGGGTCAAGCCACACCGAGCCCGTGCCGGTGCCAAGACATGTCCGTTGGGGAACACAGCCCACCCAGCAAACAGAGTAAGCCTTTAAAAACCTTTGCTGTGGCCTGCAACGTGCCAACGAAGGGAGAGCAGAGAAGTCTGCTCAGCCTGTCCCCATCGCAGCTCTGCCTCGACCACAACCACCTTCAGTGGCTGCCTTTGTGCCAGCGGCTTCTCTCTGCTGCCTGCTCAGGATAAAGAGCACAAAGCCACGGGGCTGGCTACGGAAAGCACCACCGCTTTAGGTACAGCCGGGCTGTCGCTGAGAGGGGGTTAAGGAAAACAAAAGAAAGAGAAATAGTACGACAGAGATAAGGGATGAGTAGTTGATAAGTGATTTATATTTGTGTACTCTACTCTTAAGATAAGGGATGAGTAGTTGATAAGTGATTTATATTTGTATAGACTAAGTAGGAAATGAAGCTTGATAAATAGCCGAAGTAACCTCTAGAGGTTGGTCAAAATTGGTCTTGAAGGAGTTTGCGCAAGAAGAACGGTCAATTAGCGGTGACGAAGAGGAGTCGACTACCTTCATCCCCACGACCCCCGCGACCACCACCAGAAGGCAGTGCGCAAGCGCAGTTGGGAGGGGTCTATGGAAATGACTTCTTGGGGCTAATTTTAATACGAAGCGGGGACAGGTCATGCATATGTATAGGCGTATTGGGGAAATCTTATGTATATGCAACACTTGATTGTTTAAATTGGAAGTGAGTTGCCGCATCAGGCGCGCACGGCTTTGGTGGGACTACCCCCTGTGCTGCCCAGCGCTGAATAACCATACCTGCCTTACAGCCTCACAGGTTGTGGAGTCTGTTTTCCCCACGTCATCGCGAGGACCGCAGCGGAGGAAAGCGGCTGGCTGTGCGTGGCTGGGCTGTGCGGAGCCACGCGTCTGCACCACCGCGTGAATTCACTGAAACGCCAGGGGACAGGGGAGGACTGAGCAACAGGACTGCAACGGCAATTCAGGCGATTAATTAAAGACATTTCCAGAAGTGCTTCTAAAATCCAAACTAAATTTCAAGCCGCACAGAGGTCCGAACAACGAACTCCAGGGCACTGGGCCAGCACCTTGCTCTGCGCCACAGCCAGGTCACTGCTCCATCCGCCGCATCCCTGGAGAAGCAGCCCTGCTCCCTAATTTGCTGTGACAAGTACATCGTTGATTGCTAACAGCTACAGGGCTTTCCCCTACCTAAACCACAGGCTAGGGAAGATACACATCTTGGTGGCCTCCAGCTACAGGATTATGATAAACAAATCCGCTGTCACCTCCTTGTTTCTGGATTGGCACTTTGCTCCTGTTCAAGCTGTCACCCCAATGGAAGAGCCAAGGCACCAAATCCAGTCTCAAAATGAGGTGTAGCTTGGCTCCCAGCTGATGGGCAAGGCACCGAGATTCACCGCATTGGGGCAACGAGGATGGGATTTATTACACACTTCAGCAGAGAAAGTTTGTTACTTCTAAGGATTGAAACGTTATTAATAAATAAAGCACTGTGACTAGCATGTTTCTCCACTGAACATGTACCAGCCAACCTGGTGTAAGCAACTATGTAAGACCCCCCTGTCTATCAGCAGAGCCCATCTTCACAGGACACCCAAACACAACTGCTTTGCCCTTGGCCATGAGCGTCCCACTACCATGCCATTCCATGTTGATCTGTGTTAGCTACCTACCTAGTGAACGTAAGGCAGAAGGCACAAAGAAACACCTGAGCATTTTTACACACTGGTAGATGATATTTCCATACTGGCTTTCATACAGGCCTATATTGTTCAGCTACAACGTGCAAGCAAAGGGATGGGCACAGCTGGACTGCACTCTTTGGTAACACTCTTCTCTCCGGCATAGTGACAGGATCAGCTACAAAAATACCTAGAGAAAAGCATCCAAAACATCCATGTGCGCACTAGCCTCCTGTGGGTGTTTTGCCAAGAGGGTGTTTGAATCCCACGTTCTCTTACTGATACATTTTTTTCAATTTCCAAGCCATGCAGGACAGACTGAGGAATGTGATCCACGCCTCGTGCACTATGGTGATAAAACAGAAGCACAACTGCCCGTAAGTGCGAGGGCAAGCACATCGGGGAGCTCCCACAAGGTGTGCTGATCCATTAAATTGCCCTGGGCCTCAGTTACAAGACAGCCCATGGTTTCATGGGAAGCTGATGCTAGAGCAGCTTTTCAGAGCGAAGTTGAAGGTCACGGTGTTACTACTGCAAACACAAAAAGCCCATACCTCTGTTTCGGTGCTTGGTACCAGTACGGCTGATGCACCCTAAGATGAGACGACACACCTACATAATCCAACATTTCAGATCCAAGTATGCATTGCAAAACTGGAGGACATTTCAAATTATTCCTTACCTTTGCCCTGCTCCTTTCCAAGTGCAACCCATGCTGTGCCCACGCTGCAGAGGGACTGCTTTCCACCTGACAGTCTGTTACTGAAGGAACTGACATTTTAATGTAGCCAACCCAATAAAGCAGCCTCAAGCCCAGGATGAAATATGAAAACTATCAGGCCCTTCTATCCCCACCAGTAAAAGTAATAGCTAAGAAAAAGAGAATCAAAATAGACTGAAATAAGGCATTCTGGTTCCTAGATGATCTGGTAGTAACTGAGCCAAAGAGAAGGCTTTGAGTAGGAGTCCCTTTAGGAATATATGACTTCTTTGGTGAAAAACAAATGAACAGAACATAATTCCTAAGGACTGTATTTTTGTAGGCAGGAGAAGGAGATGTGCCCAGAGGGGTATGGTTTGGTGCTGCTTCTAAGTCCATGCCACAGAGAGCACTGTTCCAGGACATCAGCCAGAACAGTAACAGCGCTCCAAATGTCAGCGCACGTGGAGATGTGGAGATGGGGCAGCAAGGCTGCGCTGCGCACACCCCGGCCGGTCCCTGGGATGTCCTTGCTGAGCCATCCTGCCTCTGAGCATCAGTGGGGAGGACAGCAGAAATGAAGAACATGGACCTGGGGGTGAGAAAGCCTCCTCGGGAGGAGCAGAATGCTGAGCGGCGCTGCACATCCTCGCATGCTGAAGACCCGAATACCTCCTCACCTGAGGCTGCTGCCAAAACCTATCTGACTGCAGAGAAAATAAAAGTTACTACCAATTTGCAGTGGAGGTACTGAATTGCACTGTGCTGGGCCATTAGTTACACGACAGCCTTCCTTTACTAATCTCAGTCATTCGAGTCAGCCGCTACAGCAGCTGTGAACCTCCCGAGCTGCACGAAGCACCAAAGCCACCATTTGTAAACACAAGGAGGTGACAGGTTGGATCTAAACGGTCAAAACCTATGAATGCCTTAGCAGGTGAGAAAATATTCCAGAGGGAGGAAGACGCAAGTGGAAAAGCTTATAAAAACACAGTGAGAACACAACCTGCCACTGCAGCATGAGCCACAGAGCGAGCCAGCCCACGCAACTCAGGCGAGCTGATGTTAGTCTGACTCCGATACTAATTTCCGAAAAGACCTGTGAGTCTGTGGTTGCCTTGTTAACCCACTGCTGGGTAGATACAAAGGAAAAAATACATTTTGCAAATGAAAAGATGCCTTAAGGCCACTGAGTAGGTGGCATTAACTCCGCAGATTTTTATATGCTCTTTGGCTGAAGTGGCTTCCCAATAACTCCCGATACCAGCAGTGACATGAGCTACAAAGCCACCCTGCCTGCAGAACAGAAGAGAGGGAAACCCCACAGGGGAGCGAGCTCTCTGGAAATGTGAGGTGCTGGACAACACGCAAGACTGCTTCCCTCCCGTACGCAGTGGTTTTGCTCCTGGCAACAGAAGCCTCTGAAACACTGCGTGGGTTTTGCAGCTTCTATGTTCACTTGGGCAGAGAGGCTGAATGCCAAATGTCCTGGTTTCAGCTGGGATAGAGTTAAATTTCTCCCCAGCAGCTGGCACAGTGCTGTGTTTGGGATTCAGGATGAGAACAGTGCTGATCGCACACTGATGGTTGAGTTGTTGCTGAGCAGTGCTGACACTGGTCAAGGCCTTTCCAGCTCCCCAGGCTCTGCCAGGGGCACAAGGAGCCGGGAGGGGGCACAGCCAGGACAGCTGCCCCAACCTGCCCCAAGGGCTATTCCATACCATACGGCATCACGCTTCGTATGGAAACTGGGGGAGTTGACCAGGGGCAGCGATGGCTGCTCGGGGACGGGCTGGGCATCGGGCAGCGGGTGGTGAGTGAGTGCATTGTGCATCACTTGTGTTGTTGTTGTTTGTTGTTGGTGGTTGTTGGTGGGTGTTGGTGTTGTTTTCCCTTCCTCTGCTGTCCTATTAAACCGTCTTTATCTCAAGCCATGAATTTTACTTTCTTTTCCTTCTGATTCTCTCCCCCATCCCACTGGGAAGGGGGAGAGTGAGTGAGTGGCTGTGTGGTGTTCAGCTGCCTGCCTGATGGGTTAAACTACAACACCAAAGTTGTGCTATATGACCTTCAGCACTGCACTCTGCAGAAAGACATCAATTACAACAGGTAAGGTTTAGATCTGTATCAAAAGAAGGTGGAAATTCAGGCAAGTTTGTAAAATATCTTGGGCTGAAGAGTCAACA
>VZTL01025946.1:10127-36896 GCA_013400535.1 Scopus umbretta
ATTTATGAGTGTCCAGGTGGTGTAGCAAGTCGTTAACTGCTTCCTCCTGGATTGTGAGGGGTTTATCCTGCTCCCTGCCCCGTCTTCCAGGTCCTGGGGGAATTATCACATAATTTAGATAGACTTACAGTCAGCAGTGCAAGATATCTTCAAGACAGTATTGCCTCTCCAAGCGCTGGCCTGCTAAGTGCTAAATACAGGTGGGGATCCGATCTCTTGCTTTCATGGAAGGCTGCTGGACTTGGAGATACTTAGAAAGCCTTTGAAGCTGCTGATATTTTGAAAAGGTTATGCACTTCACATGTTGCTTCAGTGGAGAGGAAAAGAAAATAGTCTGTGTTAATGGTTAGTTGTTTCTTTAACAAATAAAGTATGAGCTGTTAACACTAGAGTGGTGTAATGATAGAAAAAAAAACCCTGCTCTCAAACTGGGTAATACTGATTTGATACTGGTAAATCACGATCTGAAGAATAGAAGTCACACCACATTTCTACCCCACTTGCTGTTGCATCCAGTAACACAAAGACACGGAAAATGTATTTTTCTTTTCTTTTCTTTGTTCAGCAAAGTTTCTGGATAGTTAAATTTCACTTCCCCAGGAGAAAATAGCTGTTACTCCAGTTGACAGATAAGAGCTTTGACACTGCAATGTTACTTGTGTTAACAGAAAAATTTTGTTTCCGGAAAGGAAAAAGAAGGTGATGCAGCTTTTGAAACTCAGATAAAATCCCAGCATTTGGGATTTAAGTCCTGTGCTTGGGCACATCCTGTGTAAGAGCTGGGAAAATGAAACCTAGGCTCTGTAGCCTGCCTTTCCCAGGACCACCTGTGAATCTGCCATTCAGCATTTGTATACCTGTTTCTTTATCATTTGGAGCAATAGTAAAAGCAGGGAGGTGGCCACCAGATTCACATAAAAAACAACTAGCAAGAGTCTTCCATGTGCATCCTGAGTGGTTAGCTTCATGGTGGGAGCAAGGACCCAGTCCATTCCCTTGCCATAAGTTGAGACACTTCATCTTACCCTACGCGTAGGACTGTGGTTGACTGTTATGGGTTTCCCTCCAGTGTACTCTTCAGTTGGTGCTGCAAACTGAAGGTGAACAGTATAGCTGTGCCTCTTCTGTATTTCCTACCATTATCTCCTTTCTTTTATTTCTGAGATTTCTTTTTCTTTATTCTGCTTTTAAGCCTTGACCCTTTAGCCTTCCTCAGTGGCATGATTCCTCTTAGGCTTGGGTCGGCAGACACTTGCAGAGCTGGCATTTCCAGTCAGTGGCAGATGTAAGACAGCATTTCTGCTGATGCTGATTCAGCCAAGCAAAGATCAGCTGTGTTCGCAAGAGCAATGGCAGTGAAGGGGTGATACAAATTGGGCCTGATTCTTCTGTCTTTGACATCAGGGTTGTACTTCACTGAAGTCATTCCTTGTCTGTATCGATGTCTGTGAGAAGACACTGGAGTCTTCATGGGATCTAAAACTCCATAGAAGTGAATGTTTATTCAGAGATCCAAATACAGAGAATGCATTAACTCATATTCGCTGTTTTGCTGTTCTTGCTGGCTAAAAGATAGGCCGTTATAAATACCTACTGGGGTTATGAACAACTTAATCCTGTGTCTGAAAGGGACTGGTATTGTATGTGTGTGGCTGAAGGCACAGTTTATTGCACAGTATGTAAATACAGTATGGTGTGAGACTTTAAAAAAAAAAAATCCTGTGGAAAAACATTGCTGCAGATAGTTGTGGTTTAACTGAAATTGGAGTCACTTCATGAACAAGGGAAATACAAAGCCAGTTTGTAGCAGCAATCAATAGAGGATTTTTTTTTCTCTATTCATTTAAAGTATGCTTTGCTTATTTTTCTCAAACAGCAGTCTAATGATTGTTCCCTAGCTGATGGCTCTAGGGAAAGGGCTTAGAGTAGTTTGCGTAGCTCAACAGTGGCTGTTCTGGCTGCACAAGGAGCACTGGCAGCAACTTCCAAAGAGTCCTGCTGAGTCTGTGCAGACCAGATCCGCTTCCAGTGCTTGTCCTCCCAGAGTTTCTGGGGGTTTGCAATTTTTTATGAGCTGCTAGGAGGCTATTTGCAGAGCTGAGGCAGTTTTGGTTCCTCTAAAATGATGTGTTATCATGTTGGCATGTAGTAACACTACTCTTTGATATAACAGGATGATGCTGAACCAAAGCATCGCTGCATTGTGGTGTACTGGTCCCCATTTTGTTATATATTGTTAGCAGAGTTTGCTGTCTGAAACAAACGCATAAAACCGACTATGCTGTGAACTTTGTATCTCTTAGGCCTTAGATAATTCCTGTTATTCACTGAGCTCCAAGTGAGTGCAAAACACAGTGTGAAATGCAGTATCATCTTTCAGACCAGTGTGGCTACATCAACATAACTGATAAAAACTGGAAGATGTCAGTGTTTGCTGTTTGAAGTGTAGAATATACATGCAAAGAGAAGGAAACTAAACAAGACGGTAACACCTGCTAGCTTTAAAAAAAAAAAAAAAAAGGCAAACAACTTGTTTTTGTAAAATGTGCTGTCTCTCTCTACAGACTGCCTGATTTCCATCATTATACTGTCCTGACTACAGTAATTCTTTAACTACTGAACTTCTAAACAGACGTAGCCAGAACTTGGAGTGGCCAGGCATCTGTAGGTTACAACTGGATAAAGACCACTCTCCTCTGTCTTATCTAGACATCAAGATTAAGGCCTCCTAAAGACTGCTGATTTTTCAAGTAAGACGCAATATGACTTTTGTGTGTACATATGGATTAGAGGTATTTGATATTCTTGAGGTGTTTAAATTTATGCTGTTATTTCAAATCTTTTTTTCTTGGTTTTATTTTTTCTTTCAGATATAACTCTTAAGCATTCTGAAAGCAGTCAGAAGCAATTCCAGCTTTGATTAGCAGCTAATTTAAAACAACTGATGAGCCACCATACCCCTCCCTTTGGCTTGTTGGTATGTGTGCTTAACTGCAGGATACATTCCTAGCCCTTAGACATTTCAGTTCTGCATGGGTACAGTGAAGGCCATTATCTGGCTTGTGGTCTGTCAGAACAGGGAACATTTTCTCCTTTTATTTTAAGAGGGAAGAAGCTGCTGAGCTGCTTTGGAAATAGCGGGCTGGTTATTGTCTTTCTAAAGCTCCCTAGACCTGTGTGCAGGACAGCACCAGTCAGGTTATCCTGTCATCATATACAGATCGCTGATTATCACACACCAGTGTTTGTGATCTTCTGCAGCACTGCTTCCTTCTGTCTCTCATCAAGGCCCAATGAGCACAGACCGTGACAGGTAAAATCTTCTTCCAGACCTCAGATGCTCCCATACAAAGAGCCGTGCTTAATCCCTGGCCTAGTGTGTAATTTAGTAATCTGCATGGTCATGAATTCCAGGGATATATGGGCAGGAAGCGCAGAGCAGTGTGGGTAGCAGGGCAGGCCTACAGAGTCATTTAAGTCTTTGTTGTATTGTGTGGCAAGGGATTTTGGGGACAATGAGACCTGTCTGTCAAAGAGTAAGCAGACTGGAAGTGTGGTTTATACCAACAAATGAATGAAGCTTTTTGGAGTGTTAATACAGCCACGTAGTAAATGTCCAAGGACTTAAACATACAATTTATGTGATGACAAGCAACATTGGAATTAATCATTTATTCTATATACCTTAGCCAGTGGGAATTCAAGTAGGTGAAGAGTTCATTTCCGTCCTTATCTTGATCAATATGCAACACTTACTAGGAGAGATGAAAAATCCTCTATTTTGTTTCTCTCCCTGACTTTGGTTTGAAGTTATTTTTACTAATTGCAGTTTATTCTCTGACACTGCCTAGTAACCCAGCCACTGACTGACTGGCGCTTCTTGTTATCAGGCACTGCAGTAAAATTTTGCCTGGACCTGCTCTGCTTAAGCCTCAAGAGATAACTGGAATCTTGCCAAATGTTATGTTTGTAGATTTGCAGGCCTCTCCTACCCTCCGCTCCTTCTGCTTTGGTCTGTATATTTCCAAGCAATGTGTAGATGAGAATTCACAGACTCCATTTTTTCCCTTTAAAGTGAATTGTTTACATGTTTGCAAAACGCCCCTTGGCTCTGCTCTCCCAGGTCTCTGGGAAGAGGTTTTGTTCTAAATCTGCTATCTTGAATAAGCAAATGATTCCCATCTGAGTTTTGAATCTTGCCTAATATTATCTGTTCCAACAGATAATTTTGTTTTTACCAGAACCCTGTGCAAGAAAGCCGCTCAGACCTTTCTGAAGTGCCAGGAACATGCTGGGAAGGCTATGGGAGGCAAAATGTAGGGGAAACTGCTTGCAGAGAATCTATTGTTCTGCACTGACCCCGTATTGGAGGGATCTGTGAATGGCCTACTTTCACAGCCTGCCTTCTAACTACAAGCATCCTTTGGGGCTGAATGACCTTAGTGGATAATGAGAACTTTTGCTATGTTTCTCTCTTGTAAACAGAATGTTTAGCATTTGGAGCATGGTCTGGTGACTAAAACTGGTATTTTTTTAAATGTGTGTAGTTTTTCTTCTTTTTCTTTCTTTTCCAAAACAGGCTACTTTATTCACCAGAGGAATAATGTTAATACATCATATGGTAGTAAGGCTTAGCGGTAGCTCCATGCTGCATAGATCAGATGCCAGTTTCAGACTTGGTTTCAGAATTACATTGTACTCGGTACTAAAATTTGGTTGTAATAGCACAAAGACTGGATATGGGACAGGGGAAGGCACATAAGTAATGCATCAGTAAGAACAAAAGAAAAAAGACAAGATTGTTTTTGCTTTACATGTGGCAATTTATAGATACACATTTTCTGTGTAACGGTCAAATTTAATAGAATAATTAGATGTTCTAGTATGATAAAAGTGAGCCAAAAAAAGCAGTGTTAAGATCCTGGTCCAGAATAGGTTAGGCTGTGACTTGGATTGCAAGCTGAGTTACAGGAAAGGTTCAGATTTTAAATTTGGCTATCTCAGCATCTTACAATCTTGTTCAGCAACTTGAGACAAATTGAGAGAAACTCCTAAAGGCAAGATTTGATACAGGCATTTAAATCTGATTTTAGAATACCAGTGTTATGCTTGTGATCCAGGTCTCTATTGTTCATATTCTAATGATTCACTTTACATTCTGCAGAAACAGAGAACACATAATGACAGACATTAAAAAGTCACCTTTTATTTAATTATCATATGAGTTACCACCTGAAAAAAACACAGCTATGTTTTATTCCGAGTATTAAATAAGTCTGTGCTATTCTAGTTAGTACTAAGTAGTTTCTGCAACCAACTCACCTCAATATATAAACTCTTACAAAATGCAGTAAGACAAACTAGTATCACTCTAATACCAACAGCCACATTACTCGGTAGAATATCTGGAGTAATAACAAAAGATTGAGCAACTTTTCTGAAGATTCAAAGGCAAGCTGTTAAATATCAAGATTGTTCTCTTAGTTGATAATTCTGCAGCATTTAAATCAAGATAAGTTTTTCTGCTTGAAAAGATTGACAACACCACAGAAAACTTCCATAAGAAGTGTGAGAACTAGGGGAGTAATAGCCTCAGTAGAGCTACAGCTGCTCATGAACAAATTAATAAGATATTATGGTATCTCCGTTAAAATGGTCCTCAGTTATGATCCTTTGAGAGAAGTTGTTGCTCTGGAGTCATTACCATGGAAAATAAATTATCAGTCTTCCTTGAGATGTGTCATAGGCTACATTATCACTTTTTTCTCAGATTACATCTAGCCATTTTTTTACTATAATCTGTTCAGATAAACAGCAGCCCAATGACATTTCCAGATGTCCGTTCACTGATACGATTCATTGATAGCCACCTTCAAAGTAGAAGTAGCAAATCAAATGGAAACTAACAAAGTCTTTGGAATCAGAGACACGACCGTTCTCTGTAGCTGCCAAGAACTGAGTGTTTCTGAGCTATCCAGATATCCCATTCAGATTGAAAGTCTTTGCCTGGCAGCAAACATTTTGGAGGTTTTTGAATCTGTGCGAAGTAAACGGATACTTTATTGAGTTAATTTTCATTGAATGACCAAACCCTTCCAGCCCTTTAATATAACTAAAAAATGGGTTTAATTTGGCATTGCAGCAATCTGGGAATGGATGAGCCTAGCCCAGGCTGCACACTCCAGATCTGGGACTAAAATTGCCCAAAGAGGGGGAACATTGCTATTTCTAGCCCGGAAAAAAATGGGGCAGAATCTTGCCTATCCACTCCAGTGCTTAGGAGGGAACCCAGCTGGTGAGCATGGAATGATTGTCCTAAAGACTGGTACACTTTAACTTCTTCCTAGCTCTTGTTGAGTAGTGGGTGGTTTCTTTCTAGAAGTGCATTAGGCATTAAAACTTTGCTTGAGGTCTTTAACTGAGCTTTTGCAACTTTTCTTGTACATCTCTGTGTTCTTCCCTGTGTGGCTGTTCCTGTAAGAATACTCCTAAATTGCTGATCTTAGGTGCATCTTGTAGAAATGAGTTCCTCGGGATAATTGCCAGGACCTTAAATAGAGAGAGAACTTATTTTAGCTGCTGATAGAAACTAAAGCTGGGAATAACTTATGTGTAGCTGAAACTGCAGTAAAGAGTTCTGTTGAGTGAAGTTTCTCTAAAAGGTTCATGAACTATTTTCTTGTCTCTAGCATAAGGCCCTTTAGAAAGGCCAAGAAGGCATCATGTGAGGTAAGTGATCACTAGAGCTCTGTACCTGTTTCCATGCATGGAAACCTCAGGGGGGGTTTGTTTTTTCATTACTGGTTTCTTTATCCTCGTTCCTTTCTTTACCGGTTGAATGTCATGTCTGGGGAAGTTCTGGTGCAAGAGGACACTCTCTGTTCTGACAGCATGAGGGAAATGGAAAGCTCTCTGTGTCATCCACAGACTGGAAGGGGCTTCCGTAACTCCTTTTCCATCTCTTCGTCTCATGCTTCTGGGTCTATTCCTTGTCTTTGAGTTATCTCCTTATCTCTGTGTTTTTGGGGGAGCATGATGTGTCTTGACTGCGCTTGATTTCCAGTTCCCAGGCAGAAAGAGAAAAGTATTCAAATGTTGTTATAATGTAGTGTTAGAAATTGTGAGCCAGTGGAGAGGTACTTTTGACCGAAAATTACCATTTCCTTCCTTCCTGTCTCAGTCTTCCATTTTCAAAATCCCTCAGCTCTTGATGGGTGCTGTAGAGGCTGGTGGACAGAGAATTCTGCGGGTGAAAGAGTTCGTTGCCTACCGAGATGTGCAGTTCCTCATGCTCGTTTGCTTCTTAGAGAATTGAACTGCCGGTTTCTCAGTGCAGAGCATGGACTCGGATAGCCAGTGCCTTTGTGGGATGCATGCAAGTCAGCGGCTCTGCCCCTCAGTGCAACAGGGAAGACCAAACCATCCTGTCTGCTACGGAACAGTTGTACTGGGAAAATGCTGGTATAGGCAGTCTCTTCCTGCTACGTCTACTCCTTGCCCACATCCCTGTTCTTTCTCTGAGGAAACATTAACTTTTTACAGCCTTTGCTTGCAAGGGGCATTAGAAATTTAGAAATTGGATTTGTTGTAAAAGAAAGAACTGGAGAGGAGCCCAAAGCAAATTAACAGATCTGGACACAGCAGACCCTGAGGAGGTTTGGAGTCTGTTCAGCTTCAGCATGTGGCTGAACCCTCCCTGCCTTTCTAGATACAATGTCCCTTTAATAGTCTTAACAGGCCTGACACTGGCAAGATTTCACTTGTTCAGTACACTATTTAATACAGCTAATTTTCTACTGACAACATTTTTTTGCAACAATGAATCTTCTGTCACTTGAGTCCATGAAGAAGGCAGCTTGGAAATGCCAGCCAGAGGGGGAGGTAGCAAAAAGTTCGTTGTAGCTGTTCAGTTAAACAGTTCTTGAGAAACACATTGGACTTTTTTTGTTTTATTCTGTCCAGTGCTAGGGATAAGTGGCAGGGAAAATAACACAACACCATGTGTTCTTCTTTCCTCAAGAGCCCATAGAGGATCCCTGAAAAAGTTCTGTGATATAGGGTGTATCTTAAGGAGAGTCAGAAGCTGTGGTTTCATGGGCAGCAGTCCTGACGTGACTGCCTGTGAAGTCACTACAATTCAATATCAGTTTTTCCCCAAGGGACTTGCCTAATATTTATAATTAGTGTGGTATCTTCCTCCATATGAGTTAGGTAAAACCTCTTTAAATGGTTTATGACAGAGTATGCTTGATCTTAGCAAATTCGTGAGAGAGACAATATATATATACACACACATACATATTGTATATACGTGTATATACACATAGTACATACTGCAAGGCCTGTAGCAAGATGTTGGAAATTGTATAAGCTCAGTTAATAAACCCACATGTGTGTGTCTGAAGGTCATTCATATTGTTTGCCATGTGAAAAGCAACAGATAGAAACAATTAAAATATGAGATAAAACTAAGTGATCCCATTCGATTGTCTGATTGAAACAAATAAGTTCTTGAGTAAGAGACAACTTCAAACACAAAATGTAAAAGCAGACTGCCAAGTATTTCTGAGGACAATAAAAGTACTGCCAAAGGTAAGGAGAGTAAGGCATGAAGAAGAAGGAAGCAAAGCGAAACTTGGCAGTAATTGTGGGCTGCCCTCCTCTGCGGGTCACACTTGTGTGTAGCATATCACTATGGGTTACTCGGGAATGCAGCAATTTTAACTATTCTTTTAATTCACACAGTTTCCAGTAAACATGAAAATGAATTATAACCAGTTAGCTGAGCCTTCGCTAGAGCAGTAGTGATGTAGATACCTGCTGTTCTCTATCAACGTAAAAGGATGGTTGGACTAGATGATCTCAGAGGTCTTTTCCAACCTTAATAATTCTATAATAAGGCTTTACTGGCCTGTAAGGGGCAAAAAATAGTTGGCAATAGAACCAGTGGCATCTGCAGATCAGTCTGGTTAGAGAAAAGCCCTGCAACCAAAGCCAGTCGAGGCAGGGGCTATGACCCTCCCTTTTCATTCGACCCGTCTCCTGTTCTGGGGGCTGACTGCTGAGGAGCTGTCGTTTGGTCATTTTCTACCGCCATGCTCTCACCAGAGACAACTTGTGTGCGTTCCGGGGAAAAAAAATGCCTTGCATATGCTACCTTGTCTATTTTCCTGTACAGCCATCAGGAGAACGGAACAAAGTCCTACAGAAACCCTGTGTTTTCTTCTGAAATAACTAATTCTTTTGTATTAAAATTCAGCTCAGGACTTGTGCTGCTGTCAAGCGATGTACACAATAGTCAGAAGTGCTCTTCCCGCAGTTAAGGGCAGGAAAATGTTATGACAGCTGCTGTCCTATGTGAGCAGGTCAGGGAACTGCAAAGGCTTTCTAAAACATTTCTGAGAGATTAGGCACCAAAGACTTGAGGGAGAGAAGACGAACTGATGTTGCAAAAGACCATAAAATCTCATAAACCATTCAAACCTTTGGCTGTACTATGCTCTTTTGTTAAATAAAAAAATGCTTAGTTCGTAAGTAAATTGAAGTCAGTTAGACCTCGCTTGCTGCAACATTTTTGCTAAGATTTCATAATCATGTAACCCATCCCTTCAATATAAGCCCTATTTTTTTGGAATGTTGATGAGTGTAATTCAATGCCAGAGCTCCATGAGGTGTGGAGCGGTTCCTGCCTACTCTTACTCACCTCCTCCTTCATGCCTCATTTCGGCAGCTGCCTCCTAGGTCAGGCTCAAACACGTGCCTGATTTCAGAGTAGTGCCAGTTGTCAGTCTCGTATGCTGTCTACACGAATTGCTCGCCACTTGTGTATGAACCTAGCATTGCCCTTCCAGTTTAAAAGACAAAAAGGCCCTAAAGGTGTTAGTCAAGCTAGCACAAAAACCTTTTGCCATGGCAAGCGGCAAAAAGCTCATGTCAGATGACTGTGTATCACCTGAGCCTCAAGGCCAATTAGCTTAAACGAACAGTGGGTTAAGCTGGGGCTTCAGGGGTGATCACCTCCGCTGCGGTGGCACCCTGGGACGCAGTTCATCCCTATCTAGTCTCTGCAAACTGTGATACCTGTTTCGCGCAGTTTCTGCTGAAATAAAGGCATAATTGTGAGTGATGATCGTGAAAAGGGCAAGTAAATGTCATTCAAATATATATGGCGTAGCTCCTTAAAAATAAGCTTTAACTCATAATTTTCATGCAACAGTTATTCATTTAATTGAAATACAATGCAAGTCATCACTATGCTTCATAAATCCTGCTGCTTGTTCTTTATTTTAAAAAATCCCGGCGAATAATATCTTTATATTTCTGTAGTGCCCGTCATTCTGTATGGCACTCAGTGTTACGCATGGATCCCCTTCTCCCTGGAGTGCAGCGCAGGAAGGCTATCGCCTAGCCCTCACGTCTCTCACACAGATGTTACAACCCACAAGTGACTTTCACTTACTTTCGTCTTATCTGTGTTCTCTGTGGCCTGGAGCCTTTCCACAGGCTCTTTACTTTCTTATCTAACTTGGGCATTTCAGTACATCAAAACAAAAAAGCAATCTGAGTTAAAGTCATCCTTTTGACTCTCTTGGTTTTTTTTTAAAGTAGTTTCTTTAAAGGTTATGAAGTATTACATGGAATAATTACTTAGATTTAACACTGAGTCACTCCTGGCATTGTCCGTGGTAGGGAAAAAGACAACAGTATGTGGTCTCTTTGAGTGCTATAAAGAGAAATAACAAATATGTGGAATTGATTGGATCAGGATGTTCCATGAAAGCTTTTAACTGGAAATTGAGTGTTCTAAAGAACAAACTTTTCAGAGATTTAAATATCCAGTTTAAAAATAAAGATATTTAAAAATATTTTTTTTAAAAAAAATGTCCAGGGTTTATATGCAGTTCTATATTTGTAATGTGGTAAACGTTCCACTGCAACTTTATTTATTTATGTTACTGGAGTACAGGATTCAGGAAGCAAATGGTTTATGGAATCAAATTTCATTAATTTTTTTAAAGCAGTTTAAAAATAGGGTGTAAAACCATATATATATATATATGCACACACACTTTTTTTATCACCTAGATTTTCTACTTGCGGTCATGTCTAGTCAGGCTTAGTGGAAATAACAGAAGTATTTTTTTTTTAAATAGTTTATCACATGAACTAAAATTGGAAATTATTATGAGAAACAGCCTGCAGTTGCTCATTACTACATTAAAAGATTGCTCCTGAGATGACCAGAGCAGCCTTGACAGTCTGCAGTGTGAGCATGCCAAGCGCTGCTTCACATGAACAGAAAACTTCTAAAATTAATTATGATATTAAAGAATTTCACATGGTACAAGAATAATTTGCCTCTTTTCTTAAAAATAAATTTTAAAAAATTATTACCCTGATAGCCTTCCTTAAAAAACAGAGAACAACAAAGGAAAAAAAAAACAAAACATGAGATTTTTGGGAAGGTGCTGAATGAAGTAGGTTTGTTGCACGGGATGTTTTCTCTGGTCCATTATTTCTGTGTGTATATACAGTTTTGCATACTCATCTCATGCTGTGTGGGTAAAAAGCTGTGTAGAGGAACAGTAAGTTATACGACAGAAATAAAGAAGACATTTTGAACAAGCCTTTCTGTAAGTTTTTAGAAGAAAAACTGAAGAATAATTTTCTTTAATAGTACAAAGCATTTTTCAGTAGGGAAAATAATTACTTACTCTGGAATGTGAGCAGGGCACTGGATACCTGACCTGTAATTTAGGAAAATAGTGAAGGGTTTTTCATCAGCAATTATTATTATTACGGTAGAACTGTGGGGCCCCAGCTGAGACCAGGACTCTCTTGTGCTAGGCACTGTATCTAGCAAGAGATAACCACGGCCGCAGGAATCTTGCAGCAAAGGCAGGGCAGACTGAAGACGAGAAGGGAGGAAATTGAGGTAGAAAGTAGAAGTGGTTAGCCCAAGGTCATGCTACGCACTAATGGACTCTGCTGCCTTGCACCAGTAAGTCACCTATAGACACTTCGTCGGAGTTCAGCGCCAGTCGTGGCGCCTTTTGTAACGTGGCGTCCCGGATCAGAGAGAGCGGCCGTGATTTAAATGGCCAATGCTGTTTGCCTGTGTGAAGGAGCATCTTGAAGGATCAGTCCCTTGTACGGGCTGTCCTGTACCACATGGGAATTGCGTACATAGATCTTCCTTGAAAGTTCCGGGCTGGATTCTGCTTAGTGTGTGCCGTATATGAGAACATACATTTTTAGGACCATAATGATTTAATGGTTGCTCTTTGGTTTGCCTTAATGTAACCGAGTATAAGATGCTTCAGATTACAAAGCATTTGCTTGTGAAGTAAATCTTTGGCACTAGCAATTTTTTTGTGTTGATAAAACATTGTTTATGGGGGAAATAATGGGTGAAGAACTAGAGACTCTGAATAAGACCCTTTTTAAAAAATATGATCACTGAATTCTCATAGAGACAGAACTATGTATTAGTTTGAGAAAACACGAATGTCTTTAAATTCAGTTGCTCTTTTCATACACTGGACCTTAATTTTGCTTAGAAAAATAATAATAATGCTTTGCTGCTTGAAATATGGCAATCTGTGAATCTACTAACTGAAGTAGGGATCAGTTGTGCCCTACTTGATCAGTAGTAGTCTGCTTAGTTACTAGTCCTGCTAAACTTCTCTCACTTTGCGAGTTCCAGTAGCCTTTTTTGGTGGTGAATCACTGAGCTAGGATTTGATAGTGAGTGAGGCAAGTAGAACTGTCTGCCAAGTAAGCAAGCACTTGTATTATTTTTTGTCCCTGAAATAAGGGTCATGTCCAGTGGTTCCACCCCGCTGCCATGTGTGTTCCTTTGCACAGCGACAAATCAAATAGATTTACACTTTACTCTCCAAGATCACAGAGGCAATGGGAAAAAAAAGAATGTTTGGAATTTGCAATGCTATGTGTAGCAGCTCTGCTTCAGTGGGCAAAAATTTATGTGGGGTATTAGAGTTGGCAAAAGGGGTAGGGACAATAGAGAAACTGTGATGTATTTGATTGCGCAGCAGTAGAGAGGCCCCATCATTACCCACCGTACTGGCCTTTCCTCCTGACACCCTGGGGTGCAGATGAATTAAAAGAGTGAAGGGAAGAAGGCACACGTTACAGAACCTTTTTCCATTATGAAAGAGACTGCCATCAAATTACATTTTCAGGCCATTTTGTTTTAGCGCCGTCTTCAGCGTGATGATTTAGAAGCAATGGGAGGTTCCTATCCCAGCCATTTTTTCCTCTTGGTTACCACACTTTGAGAATGGAAATCCAAATGCCTGAGATGTCTCTGTATTTTTAATGGTTTGCAATGGCTAAGTGCGTAACAGAGATGCATATGACTCATATTGGACTTGTGGCACAAACTTGGTCAAAATCCTGAAGTTACTTATGGAAACACCATGGTATATCAAGAAATAATGCCATTTTTTACCAGCATCATATTCATTACAGAGAGACAGGCATCTCATTTAGTGCTGCTTATGTAGTAAAAGCCTGGTGCGCAAATATGTTTGAGAATGCGGGTCATGGTTTTCAAATATGTGAAATTCTAGTGGGCATTTGAGAAAACATTCACAAGTCACAGTAATTTTGTAGACTTTGTCCTTGCTTGGTGTTACTAGCATTCTATAATTTTCTTCTTTTTAAAAACGGTTGTCATGCAGCCGGGAAACTAAAATGATACCATCTGCATTAATTACTGATGGCTTTTCTACAGGCTACTGGACTATATACATTGAACAATAAAGATTGAAAATAGGGAGCTCTGGTGATACACTGTAGTTTCTGTTTGATGTAATCCATGTTTTATGTTTAAGCTTGTTCTCACTGCTAAGAGGTATTTTATTCTTTTTCTCCTTTGGATAAGTAAGAGCAATCCTGATGCCAAAGACTAGGCACGTAGCTTTTTACCACAAGGTAAACTCTTTGAGGTCAAACAGTAGTTCCACCTGGTGTTGAACGCTGTACTTTTACCTTGTGGTAAATCCTGAGTCTTCATTGTGCTTTTATCCTGGAATCGCTCCTGCACACCACAGTGCCTGCTCTTTATAATGCTTTTATCTTGGGACGGTTCATGGGAGTGCTACTGAATGACGAAAAATGCTGCTTTTTTAGCAGTGGAGGCAAGTCCTTTGTTTCAGCATAGAAAACATGATTTCCATCCACACAGACTTCAAATGAAACAGTAGGAATTCTTGAGAGCCTGATTATCATGGCATAATCACATTATCAGAGAGATTAGAAGCACTTTACTGTGTCTTTGTGGTTTAGTGACACTCTAAGGCACTGGACAAAATCTCCAAGTGCTGTTAAAATCTTTCTTGTAGGGCACTAAGGCAAAAGAGAGCTTTTTACCTGCGGGCCCTGAAATCACAGAGAAGTATTAGTTCTTCTGTCAGAGAGCTGCAGAACCAAACACCAGCAGAACGTGTAGTCACTGGGCTTTACTGTCTCATCTAGATATATTTCTCAAAGTGACCTGCAGCAGAGCAAAACAAAAATGCCTCCTAAAATTTTAATTCCTTTCAGTTCCAGTCATTGTGAAACACTGTCATTAACCAGGCAATCAAACTAATTGAATACAGGCGTGTTAGCCATTCAGATAAGTGAGGAATTCACAGTGTGTTTTCTCTAGAAACCTTGGTGCACTCTTGGATGCTGTTGCTTTTGTGGGTGGTGGCTGGCTGTAACAGTAACGTGCCCATTTTTACAGTATGTCTCTCTACTGCTGTGTTGTCTTGAGATAACCAGTCCACAACCCATGTCTTGTAAGTGGGATGTTGCCTGAAAGACTTTGAATAGCTTGTGACTATGGGGAATTAAAAAGTTAGAGTTGAGACTGAAAGGGAGAGCAAAGCATGTGATTTTCATAACGTGTTCCTTGTTGTGTACGGTTGCCAAGGACCACTGAAGACTTGGGGATTAGTGTTATGATCATATGGTTCCCAATATAAAGGTTTCCGTTGATCAGTAGCCCAGAATGAAGAAACCTAAAAATAATCAACAGAAAAGCCTTTTCAGGTGGGAGTCTGTGCCTTTGGAAGTGCATAGTATGGACAGTGTCTAGACAGAAAAGGTATGAAATACAAAACATGCACTTGACTTCAGTTAAAAGGCCAGGAGGTAACAATCACAACATAACGAGTGACATGGGGGAATTGCTGCACTTTAAAAGAAAACTACTCCAGTAGTGAAGGAACATGGAATACGGGATGAAAAATTTTAGCCTAAACTGGTACTAGAAATGATCCTGGAAATAGAATTTTTTAAACCAATTACAGTTTGTTTCACTTTGCTTGATTATTAACATGTAAAAATGCATTTTTAAATTAACTGTAAAGTCTTTCACCTGCCAAGGCATGGAGTCAGGACTTTGTATGCCTCCAGCTGAGATTACTAAAACACTTGCAGCAGGGAGCTGCATTCCTTCTGCTGTTTTAAGGAGTTAGGGAAATAGAAGGGAAACACACTACCGAGCACATGAGTGTAGAGGAGAACTGAAAGGAGAAGGATTTATATTTTTTTAACTTCTTCATCCATTCTGCATCTTTTAATGTAAGGCTTGATTCTTTGCGTGGATAACTTCATGTAATCCACCGACTGTCTTGCCAGTAGAAAGCATAGCCTTAAACTGCCATTTTCTACTGATACTTTGGGACTCTAGACTCTGTTGATCCCTTTCAGATTCTCTCAAAATGAACCAAATGAAAAGTACAAAAATGTTAACACAAAACTCTGTGTTAAGCGTTCAGCTGCCAAGAGGTAGCTTCTGAGGCTAATACAAAATCAGAGCACTTACAGCAATTTTTTTTAAACATTAGCTTGTTTCAGAAGCAAGTACCAGACTACGCTGCACATCCCGTGTAGTGACTGAACAATGAAAGTTCAGCAGTCACCTATGAATCTCTGCAGTTGTAGAAAAGGCTGCCATCTTCGGGCAATGCTCAGTCATTGCACCTTTCTTTTTGTGCTCGAGAACTCAAAATCCACACCCCGACTACACAGTAACCAGGAGAGCACAGGGGAATCAACCCCAATTTTGAGCCAACCATTGTACCACTCTCACATACTCTAAAGTGTGCTTTCGGACTGCATATGACCCATGCACTTCTTGCATCTTGTGTTATCTTTTTGCTGTGCTCGATCTAAAGCGTAAGCAAAATCTTTTTGCACTTTGCAGCTCAGAAATTGAGGTGCAAATTCAAGAAGCAGCAGCCAGTTTGATCTCAGAACGCTTGTTTTGTCCCCCTGTTCCTTCCCACAGCAATATGGGTAGTAATAAATCTTCCAGGAAAAAGGGCAGATTTCTTACTCATTACTTACCTGGAATAACCTCTAAAACCTCTCTATCTTAGAATGTACAGGGGAAACTTTAGGATGTCCTAACTACCTGAGAGGTATCAAACTGCTTTAAAGATTGAGTTGATAGAGTAATTGCAAAGGAGTTTGTGAACATGGTGCATTGACTTATTTTTTGTTGTACATTAGGGTCGACCAGGACCAATTGGCCTTCAAGGACCGATAGGTGCACCTGGATTTACTGGCCCAGAAGGTTTGCCAGGAGCAAAAGGTGAGAGAGGAGCAGTGGGCCCCCCTGGACCACCTGGACAGAAAGGCGACAAGGTAGGCTCAACAGTGACTTTTCTTTTCTGTCCCTGCAATAGATGTATGGCCTTGTATATGTTTTTGAATGAATAAAGATAATCCTGGACTATCTGCCCAGGGGTAAGAACACAACAGCATTTCATTAGTATCTTTAAAGAATCGCCTGCTTTTATTTTTGAATGAAAATTACAGTTCCTGAAGCTGCTGAACATTGTAGGCAGCCTGGTAGATGAATCATAACCAAATGAGTATTGCTGTTGCAAGTAGTCTTTCACTTCACATGTCCAGGGATAGATGGGTGTTACTCACACTATGTTCAGAAAGACACAGAGCTGGTTCCTGTGTAGAAGATCCTGAGCTAGTGTCTAGAAAAGCAAAAGGAATGGGTATTAAATGAAACCTGCAATTCAGTTTTGCGGGTGCAAAGTTATAAATAACAGAAAGAATATTATAAGCTATGTCACATTAAATGGAATAATAAGGTGTGGGTGTCAATGAAAGCAGTGTGCAAGAATGGGCAGAACAGCAAACATAGAAATGTCTTAATATGCTTAGCATCTGTTCTGCTGTCTCTTCTTAAGAAGGATTTATCAAAAGTGGAGTTTGGAGCTAGGCAAAAGAATGAACAGAGGTACGAACAAATACTTCCAGTAATAAAAAGTGGATACATGTGGGTAGTTCACCTTAAGGAAAGTTTACATTGTGCACCAGGCACGTGTTGGCATCATGAGTTTTCAGTTGCATGCAGAGGACTCATTGAGTCCCAGCACGTAGGCCAGAGTGGTGTGTGTGCTCCCACCACGTAGCCTGACAGAGGTTATGTAGCGGATTATAAAATGGGGAAGTCTGATATTGTCTGATGCAAGGACTGGGATGAGATTCCTACTTTCATGCCTATGTGGTCGGACAAAAGGAATGTTTCAATGACAACAGCTTGAAAGCGTAAAAGACAGAGGAAGTCCTGCATGCTGTGCCTGGTTTCTAAAATCTGAAGGAAGTATGGGACATTAGGACAAGCGCTTGCATTCTGGGACTGTCCCAGAGCATCTTACTAGTCTACTTGATGCAAGGTGCTCAGGTCGTGTGTGCAAATGAGAACAAGACAGACAGTTGAGGTACCAGGATCTGCAGAGCAGAGTTTGTCTTCCAGGTTTTCCCAGCTACTGCTAAGTGACCTAGCTAGATGAAAGCTAGCTCAATTCTACTTTCATATGCTGCAGTTACACCCGCTTTTCATTTACTATTAGTCAAATGTTGGAGTTGTTGTCATCCTTTGTCATAAGACAAAGAACCAAGTAAACTGAAAATGATGACAATGGAAGTCATTGCTTCGGTGTTGCATTCATCTGAAAGGCAATGGAGGATTCAAAACAAGGACTGAGTGCCAATATGAGTGATAACATTGTCATAATTCTAGCAGATAACACTAAAATCATTAAACCTGGATTTTGGAAGATACAGAAACCCAGGGTAGGAACTGGCCTTTAACAACTGGAACCGATTTCCTTGCACTGAAAAAATCCCTTATTTACTCCAGAACTGCTGTTTCTATCCATTGAAACGGATACATATGCAATATCAACATGTAGTAAGATTCTACCTCTTTATCCCTCATGGAAGCAGTTTACTTTACCTTTCCAAAGCAAGAGCAGTTTAGGCTGGATATTCTGCTTACACAGTCTGTTTTGCTACTATCCAGAGCAGAGCAGTTGAACCAAGACAGTGGTGATTCCTTGCAACTCAGTGAGGGGTGGTCTGTAGTTAATACAGTGGTCTGCATATCTCTGACTGGTGCTATCCAAGTATAGAGAGAAAAACCCATAAGTCCTGTTGAAACTCTTGGAAGGTCAAGTGTGACACTGAGAGTTAAGCTTATACTGGATTGTTTATTTTCCTGGCATCTTGTTTTCCCCAGATGTGCAGTAGGAGAGTATATTTTTACTTTAAATTGTCTGATTAAAACATTCCTGAAACACTCATTTGGCATTCAGTCAAGCTCAGATGCTCAGTTCCTATCTTCACTGACCCCTGCGGTCAGAGAGAATCTGCGTGAGATAGTTTGCTCCTTTTGGTTTTGAAAGCTAAAGTCCAAGACTGAAAATGTTGGATTGAAAAGTATCTCACAGGTAACTGAAATATACAGATTGATGAAGTGATATATAATGTGTACTCTTTTTCTTCAGGGCCCAATGGGAGTTCCAGGATTTCAAGGCATCAATGGGATCCCAGTAAGTTTGCAAATAGAAGCATAAATCACTAGAATGTTAGTCACAACCAAAAGCACGTAAGCACAGCGAGACTGTCCTAGCACATGCATTGTGTATCTTGCAAATGCTTGCTACTCTTTGGAGAGAAATGGCAGTGTTTGTTAGTCTACCTGGTGATCCCATGCTGTTTTGTAAGGGGCTTGGATCCTGTTACGGGATGATGGGCAGTTGATACATATCAGGAAGTGAGCCTGAGTTACGTGGGGATCCACTGCATCATAGATAACCTTTTCTTTCAGCACCATGTTCTCTCAGCACCATGCCTACAGAACACCGTATCATAAAATCATAGACTTACGGAACTGACCTCAGACAGTCAAACAGGCATGATGAGCTGTGGTTCAGGCCATTTTTAGTATGTGTTTCCTAACCAATTCTTAAAACCTTGCAGTGATGGAGGTTCTAACTTCTCTGTTGGAAAAGCTTTGCTAATGCCTAACTTCAGTCTTTCTTTCTGCAGGTTAAATCTCGTAGTTCTCATCTTACTCATCATGGACACAGAGAGCAGATTGTTCCCTTTTACTTTGTAGTAGCTTTCTTGTATGTGATAACTGTTATCAGGTCTCCCTCAATCTTCTTTTGCTATGATGTGAATGAAAACAGTGGTTAGAGCTGAGGCCCTCCAGAGAATCCTTGCTTCTCTGCTGGGTGCTAGTTCTGGCTTAGATCTGAGCCTTTCAGAAACCTAAGACAGGAAATAAATAATTGCTGCGTTTTCCAGGTGATAGAGGTAGGTAACCACTTTCCTTGACCATCAGGAGTTTTTTTGTTTGCTTCTTTCATGCCTTAGAACTTTAACCTTCTAGTGACAGTTGTTCCCTTTACCATACAAAAAATTATGTGCCCTGAGTGTTTTGACCAGCTTGCTTTTGCTTTGGTTTTCCCCAGTGATTTTTGCAAATATGTCTTACGGACACTTTACCTCAGGGGAGTTTTAACTGGGCCAGCTCTAGAAGTTGACCCAAACTTCCTTGCTCTCTCTACACTATTTAGCTTATCCTGCTTTTTCCTTCTGGTGTTAGAATTCTTTTTCTTTTCTTGATGACATTTTTCCATCTTCTGTATTCTTTTGCCTTCAGACTATACTAATGCTCTTTGTCATCTTCCCCACTTCCTCAGCTGGCCAAGAGCTCCAGCAGTTGAGCTGTGTTTTCTTACTTCCTATCAAAAACTTAATTGTTTTGATAGATTGGCTGAAAATGCACAGTTGGCCCTGTAAATGAGCTTGCTTGAATCCAGTTCCTTCCTGGCTCTTGTTCTTCTCTCCCCCTCTGCTCATCCTTGCCTGTTTTCTCTCCTGCTCTACTCCCTTGCTGCTATTTTTTTTCTTTTCCCACCAGCCAACTCTCTAGCTCTGACGAGAACAAGCTGTTCCCATAATACTTAATTTAATTGAACACACTGTGGGAACATGCTGTTCTCAGGGTATTTTTTCAGAAGAGGCTCTGGAGAAAGGGGATTCCCAACAATGTGGGGAGGCAGAGATACAGCAACAGCCATTGCCAGGTAGTTGGCAGCGACAGGCATTCCAAGGAGAGAGTAGGGGAGGTAGATCAGAAGATTCAAAGCCTCCAGCATATGCAGATCTACTCTGTCTGCTTTACAGTATTCTGCAGGTGGGCGAATGGGAAAGACGCAGATTTTGCTGGTTCATGAACAGCAAAGTGCTCGCCACTGTGGCTCTTCTGTGCCATAGCTGCAGGACAGAAAAGTGGGGAAGGGAAACTAGTTCATACTGTTTACATTCTAGCCATTCAGATAAGTACTTCCATTTTAGGGTGAAAATAGCAACCACCACTGCTTGAGAAAATATTTATACTTTTGCCAGTTCCATTTCAGGACAGGGAGTAGCTTAGGTTTGTTGTGAAATGTATATGAACATATGCACATTGTATGGATGTGTGAAATGCAGAGCAAAGGAGAGAGCATGTGTGCTGATGCATGTAAGAGAGAAGTAAAAATATTTTGCTATCTCTGCACAGGAATTAACATCTAAATATGAAGAGACATTTGTTGTAGCATCCAGGTATGTTAGCGTGGGCAGGTATATTTTAGTCATGTCCAAAGGACTGCAAGGCTGTGATTCAGAGGGGAATCCCACTATTGAACTTAAGGGAAGTGGTGTTCCACAGATTTCCCTTGGGGAATGCTGGTGGCAAGTAAATCATGTTGTTGCAGCTGGCCTGACTAATCCCTTTAACCTAGTAAATACAGCAGCTACATGTGTTTATTGCTAGCCTTTCGTGTCACGCTGTAAAAGAAACCCTCAAATCCTTAGCCCTACTCAGGAAGTTTATTTTTTCCTATAGGACAAGATTCAAGGACACCTCTGGCAAAGGCAGGAACTGGAGCCAGGAGATGTATATAGCTTTTCATGAACTCTCCAAGGAGTTCTAGAAGGAAATATTTCTACGAGAAGTGAGCCCTTGTCTGTACCATGGCAGCTAGAACTCCATGGAGAGGGAAAGTTCTCTGTTTTGTGACCCTCCTAGAGGAGGCAAGCACTTGGCGATGGCTGTAAAAAGGCCACTTTGCCATAGCAATCCATGAAACTGCTTATTCAGTTAGTTTTGTGTTCACTCTTAATTGCATTTTTTCCCCTGTTTTTAAATATTTGTTGAGCTCTCCTGTTGGTATCGCCTTTGTGCTGTTTGAGTTAGAAAAGAGGCCCCTTGGGATCACAGTGTTAGTGTACAAGCAAGAGTCAAATAAGCAACGGCCTAGATGAACAGTTCAAGTTTCCTTACCTGTCTCACAGGGAATGTCTCCTTTTGTGAGAACAGAGAGCACAAGTGATCTCTCCAGCCCGTGTTTTAACTCAGGTCTGTAAACTAGTTGCCCTGCCATGTATAAGTAAAGCCTGTAAAAAATCTTCTGCCTTAGTCAGCCGAGGTGTTTGTGCTGAATTGGCACATCTGCCAAAACAGGAATTAGAGGAGGTGAGAGCAGTGAAACTATTAACCACCATTTTTCAGGTCAAAACAGCTCTTTAAATCAGTATTTTAAATCACTGGGGAAAAGGTTCATTTAAGCCAGAACTTTACAACTCGCAAGGAAATCAGTTGTGGGTGATCAGTATTTCCTCAGGTAAGGTTCTTAAAACAAAACACTGTGAACTCTGATAGCAGATTAGCTAGAAAGTAAATTCTGTGGATTTTTTTCCTAAAGCAAACAAGGTGGCATGTGTACGTGTGTGCATGTGTGTCAGTCTGTGTCATGCTTTGGCTCAGAACCACAGACATGGATGCCATGGGATTAAGTGACAGAGCCACAGATTTATTTAATACACATAAGAAATCACTGTGGTCAGCATACTTTATGTCCTCTGTGAGCCCTTCTCACATATTAAGAGGATACCAAAATCCCTTGGGCCACTTACAGACTGTGTTGGTCCAAGAGTTAGGAGATCTCACCCAAAGCGTTTCCCAAGACATGAGGCCACCAGTCAGCTGCCTGCCATGGGCTGGCTCTTGGCCAGCACTAAGGGCTTAGCAGCTTGGCTCCCCGTTGTCTAGCTCTGAGGGGCAGATGTTGGCCGTTCAGCTTCACTAAACCCTGCAGCTGGTCACCTTATGTTGTAACCAGATACATGTGCACTTGTCCCACATAGCTTCTGGTTTTGTTGATGCTGTAAACAAAGTGAAAGACCTGGTAGATGTTGACCACTCTGGCCTCCCTCTGCAGTCACAGCCTGTCCCATCAGACACTAGCTGCTCTTGGATATGACATCCTGCATGGATGGAGGAGGGTGGGTTGCCACTGATTTGTTCCAGCTTTGGGAACCAAATCAAAGATTTCTAAGACACAAACATAAGTGGCAATAAACTGGTGCTTCAGCCTTCTCCTGTCACTTTACCAGGGCATGGCAAGTCCCTGCTTGCAGACCACATGCGGGTGTTTTGACAGACTTTAATCATCAGGGCAACTGGTACTATGTACGCAGTGGTGCCTGATGCTAATGCTTTGGGATGACTTCATTCCATTTCCTGAGGCCTTGTTTAATCTCAAATTTATACTTGTCTGGGTGAGCTGCCTTGATCCTGTAGTGGATTACATTCATTCAGTTTGCACCTTATTGACTGTCAGAGAGCAGATCTGGGCTCTCTTCCCTTCTCTCCGTTGTGTGGGCACAGATTACAATGCAGTTCCCAAACGAGCTGGACCAAGGAACTCATCTGGCTGAAAATTAACCCCTTTCAGAAACAAAGCAGTTATTTCTCTGCCGTGTTGGTTTCCTGCTCCGACTCGCCTATTCTGCCTGTGCTTATGCCAGCACAGGGAAGAGGGAGGTGTGAGTAAGCAGGAGTGTGCGATGGCCCTCCTGGCAGCAGCTGAGACCAGTGATCAGCTTGAGATTTACGTAACTATGGCCTAAGTTGCTCTGCATCCTTGCAAAGTCACTCTGCTACTGTGTGCCCCCAGCTTCTCACCCATAAAATGAGTACTATAGCATTCCCACACTTTTGCAAGGCATTTTAAGATCCTTAGATAAAAGGCTTTACATTACTGCAAAGTTCTCATTGAGTTTGGTCAGAGCATATGCTGTTGGCTTGGACTGGGAAGACCTTTAGCAACACAAATGTGTTTTGTTTTAAGTGTCAGGCATGAAGGATTGTTAATGTTCTGCTTTATCTCCATTTTATCCATGTTTATTTTTTTACTTTCCTTGTGTGAGTCATAACTTGTTTAATGCCATATCTTAAGGATGAATCTTTGGGATCAAACAAAAGTACTTTTGGGATGAGTCAAGATCAGGGTGTACCGAGGGGAGGGAGAGAACTGTCAGTTACTGATACTATCTCCATAAGTTTCATTTTTCTTCCTGCCACAAAACACTGTCTTTGAGTGTCACAGAACTCATTTTTGTGAAAAGGATGGTAGAATAAGGAGCTGCTTGAAACCGGGGTAGTGTGACTTCCTTTCTGTGTTTTGCTTACCCATACCCATATGACACTGAAGAAGTAACTAAAGTCTCAAACTTTGATCTCCTTTGCGCCAGTACCATGCTGAGTAAACTCCAGTCAAATTAATAGAACTATACCAGGGCAAAAGAGGTGTGAAATCAGAATTAGGTACAGTTGTATTCTACTCTGCTTGATTAACAATTCACCATTACAAGTACTTTCTTTTAAATTCTGTTAGTTTAATTAGATCTCTCTCCCAGTTGCTTTGCCTAAGGTTTTAAGTTTAATATAACAAGAAAAGCTGTTTTACTTGAATGGCCTGATGCTGGAGTTGTAACATCTGTTGATCTATTAAAGGAAATAATCCACACTAGAGAGGAAGAGAAGTCACTGAAACTTTAAGCAGATTGGAATTATAAGTGCTCAGTATTGTTGAGTCTGCCTCTGCCTTTGTTTTTACATGAGCAACTTCCATTCCTGGTGTCAGGTGCGCCCTTGCGCGCTGTTTTACAGTGTTATATGCCATATATTTTAGACTGCTGTGGGATGAGTATTGCCCTTTCGGGACCTACTCATGCACAAGTTATGTACTTCAGAAAATTATCCCTTGGAGAAAAAGGTAATTAAATGAATGCAGCTAATGTTCTAGGATTTAAGCTTTGGGGAGGATAAACAATGCTGGCTAAAGAAGCTAGTTCTGGTGCTGTCTGCCATACACTGAACTTGAGTGGGAGTTGTGTGTTTCTTTTGTTTTGTGTTGCCATTTGGAAGATATCAGTTTTCTAGGGACAGTATTACTAATAAAATAATGCATCCTGTCAGTCATGCTCTCTTTTTCCCCCTTTACACAGGGTCACCCTGGGCAATCTGGACCTAGAGGTCTGCCTGGCCTCGATGGCTGCAATGGTACCACTGGGAGTCCTGGCGTTTCTGGACCAGATGGGTTTCCTGGCCTTCCTGGACTGCCTGTATGTCCCAGCTCAAATATGGTGTTTTGTAGTCACTAAGCCAGGATTTCATTGTTGGAAAAGTAACTCCCAAGTACTTAGGAAGAACCCTAATAACCCTAAGTTTGCTAGCATTGTTAGAGCTCAGTATAATTTTTTTAATTGAAATTCCACTCTGGGGTTAAAAATGAAGAGCCTGTGGATTCAGTGTGCTCCCACACCAAGTTATACCATCAACACTGGCGATATTCAAGCTAACGCAGAAGAAACCGTGATAAAGTTTTTCAGAACCATGAAGTGTCAAACATCTTCCACCTGCCACATTTCAAGTTAGCGGATGCTGATTCAGGAAAGGATGTTATCACATGTTCAAGTCTATGCATTAAATATCAGATGCCTTCCTTCAGGTCTTAAGATAGCCAAAAGCTTCAGTCTCACTGAGTGTCAATAGGATTTCCTTTCCAGGGTGTTTGTTTTACTTTTGAAAACTTTTCTACTCAGTTGGAGTTTTATCTAGCCTGCATTGGACACCTTAAAGTTAGGTGTCTAATCTAGTGGTACTTGTGAGAGCACTTCTTCTCCTCTACCCTCTACCCCATTTTTCTGCATTGACCATAGAGGGAGTGAAGGCAGCTGGCTCACACTCTATGCTCTTTTAAGTGGGTAGGATTAGTTATAAGGACTCCATTCTTAGGTGCTTTTGGGAATTATGGTCTTTTCTAAAAGGATGTGGTTATTTTTGAAGTGTAAGCAAAAATATTTGACATGACATTAAAATATTTGACAAATATTTGAATATTTGTTCACATTCAAAGCCTGATCTTATAAACACAGGTCGTGTGACTAATCATACATCTAATGGAACTCCTGTGCATGTATATCTGAAGAAGAGGAACAAAATACAGCTGGTGGATGTAAATAAAGCCATTTATTTCAGCATTTCTGAATTGTGCTAAGACATCTTTACATGTCATCCAGACTTGAGATTCATATGATGTTGAAAAATACAATAAGATCAAATTAAAGTACTGCTTTCTAAAGTAACCGATTTATTTGTACCTGCTGCTCAGATTTCTACTTTGTAATGCTTGTAGGGTTACATTTTTGGCAAGTGTTGTGGTTTAACCTGGCAGGCAACTAAACACCACACAGCCGTTCGCTCACTCTCCCCCTCCATGGTGGGATGGGGGAGAGAATTGGAAAAATAAAGTAAAATTTGTGGGTTGAGCTAAAGAGAGTTTAATAGGACAGAAAAGGATGGGCAAATGATAACAATACTGTACAAAATAAGAGATGCACAGTGCAATTGCTCACTACCCACTGACTGATACCCAGCTAGTTCCTGAGCAGCGATTGCTGCCCCCTGGCCCACTCCCCCCGTTTCTGTGCTGAGCATGTGGTATGGTATGGAATAGACCTTTGGTCAGTTTGGATCAGCTGTCCTGGCTGTGACCCTTCCCAGCTTCTTGTGCCCCTGGCAGAGCATGGGAAGCTGAAAAAGTCCTTGACTAGCGTAACCACTACTGAGCAACAACTAAAACATCAGTGTGTTATCAGCATTGTTCTCAAACTAAATCCAAAACACAGCACCATGCCAGCTACTAGGAGGAAAATTAACTCTATCCCAGCCAAAACCAGGACAGCAAGGAAAACTGCTTGGATCAGCCAACCCCTCTCAAATTAATTTGCAATTAAATGAAATCACCTCAGATAAATTGGATGGGATGATCAAGATTAAAATAAATTGGGTAAATCTAGAATTATAATGGCAGCTTTTTCAGAAGATTCATGCAGTCTACCAGTTTTTTCTCTCATTGATTCTAAACAAAATTTGGTGATTTACAGTGTTAAACAAGAGAGAGAATTATAGAATCATTTGGGTTGGAAGGGACCTTAAAGATCATCTAGTTCCAGGCCCCCTGCCATGGGCAGGGACATCGTCCTCTAGATCAGGTTGCTCAAAGCCCCATCCAGCTTGGCGTTGAACATTTCCAGGGATGGGGC
>VZTL01025951.1:0-49611 GCA_013400535.1 Scopus umbretta
CTGAAGTGAGCCTAACTGGGAACAATGGAGTTTAGCGGCCTGCCAGGTTAAACTCCAACACAACAACATCAGTAAGTGCTGGGACTATATGAGAAGTATGTTAGCTCAGCCTCTCTTCTTTCATGTCATGAATAATATGTTACAATAAGTCTGCAGATACCATTAAAAGTGTAACTTAAATTCCATACATCATAAAGTTCATTTATTTTCTCCAAATGCATTTAGGATTATTTAAATACTAGCCACTTTGTAATCTCAAATTATGCAGAGGTTCCACTTTGGATGCTGAGATCAATAAAAATCAACTATATTTGGTGCTGCTATAGCCCAGAAGCTTCTGAGACATAATGTTCATTAAAAAGGCAGTCAGAAGTTTACTGAAGGAAGTTTATTAAAACTATCATACCTTACTAACATGATTTTCTTATCAGCTTTTCACCAAGCTTTTAATTTTCTAGAACAAAAAAAAATATATCAGCAAGATCTATTTCGTTTTGGCCATTTAGAATGGTAAGATTAAAAACCAGGCTCAGACAGAAATGATTTGCAACTTTAACTAGAGGGTGTATCATTAGAGTGTCCTCTAGGCAAAAGACTCTGTCTTATATCGATGTGATGTATGATGCTAAGTCGTTGGATTTCAGTTCCCAGGGGAAGGTATTCCTCACCGCAGTGATGGGCCCTGAGACAAATGTGAGTTTAGTATGTGTTTCATTTTTAATTCTCCCTAGCAAGAATGTGAAACAGATAAAATAAAATTCTATTATGACTGGTAGAGTGGATCTGCATTTTAAATCACCCCTTAATACATTAACTGGAGAAGAAACAAGATAACTTGATGACTTCACATAGAAGTACTTGTTACTGTCCAAGGCTTGTCTAATAGCAGCTCATTCTTATGTCACTGTTGTTCCTGGAATGACACTTAGGTCACTGCTATCTGCTACAAGTTAAAAAATGCTTACTCTCTGAGGACAGATTTGGCCTGAGTGGGTTTTACGTTTTTGGGGTTTTTTTTTAAAATCTGCATTCAGGCATCAGTGTATAATTTCTTTATTGCCAGCTTCTTCACATTCCTCTGTTTTTCTGACTGTCTTTCAATGCCTGCCCCTGTGTCCTCTGCATTGCAGACAGTTGCTGTAGATTGTATTGATTTTAACTGATGCTGGTGGATTGGTTTGCCTTAGTTCCCAGTATAAATTACAGAAATGTCATCCACACCCTGTAAAATATTTGGCATAACATTTCTACATACATAAATACAGGAAGAACAACTTTTATATGAGCAGTAATATCAGAAAACACACTTTTCTTCTTTATTGTATTTATTGTGGTTGCCTCCCTTTTTGTCATCCTTCTTATCCAGTTTCACATGAAACAGTTTCTTAATATGATAAGCCATGCCTAGCGATGAAACAGTCTGCATTTTACTAGGTTTGTTGTTTAAAATGTTAACAGGTTCAGCCTTTTGGGGTGATTGGCCAAGTTTTAGCAATTTTCTTGGGGGTCTGCCAAAACTGGTCATATCCTCTCTTACGGAAACCATTGGTAGCAGCTATAGCAAAGCATCTTTTAAAAATCCAGTGAAATTCATTTATAAGGTAGAGGTATTACATATACCTGTGCTGGACACTTGCTTTACCTTGAATTAAACTTGAAGAGAACAGTTTAATTTATTCACAGTCTTCATTTTAGATACTGTTTATCACTGAAGAAATGAGCAATGTGGGAAACATTCTATCTCTCAGTATGCGATACCGAATCAGACCGATCAGCCTAATTTTATAAATCTTTCGGTAAGAGCAGACACATGCATTTTAATTTTCTTTTCCAGTAGACCATGCAGAATGCATTATTTTTCCTCAGATACATCTAACTTTTCAGTGACCGCAAAATCTCTGCCGCACTCAATGTAAGTAGCACATGACTCATGTCAGATATATGGGGCAGAACGCAGCTTTCAAAATCCACTTCAAGCAGCTGGCTAAACCTAATCTCCCTAGCTGTTTTCCTTATTTTTTTTTTTTTTTTTAGCATAAAGTGCTAAAAAAGTACCTCTGTGTATGCCGAGTCACCCGACTGTGACTAAGTGGGTATCAGCTCAGACCCAAGGTCCCAGAATAAGCAAATGTCTCCCTGAGGTGCCTCTGGGATTTGATCTGCAAAGTTTCTCACACCATATCAGATGCTGACAGGAGCACACACCCTGCAGGACGTATTTGTGACAGCACTGTCCACCTTTCACCCTGCCATTTCTGTGTAAAGTGGGATGAATCCTCTTTTCAACCTTACAAGGTCAAATCTCCATCTCCTAACCACAATAGGTAGCTATTCTTGAAGGTAGAATGAGGATGGAGGAATGATATCCCACTCTTCCCCACTGAAATGCTCTCAACACGAGAAACTAGCTCAAATTTCTTTAGACCACAATGTCAATAACATTAAGTAAAATCACGATTAGGGGATCCACTTGGGAGTAAAGAGTTGGGTCCTCGTCCACTTCCAGAAAACTATTTGTGCATTGGCTTATTAGATGTAAAAACAATTCTAGGAACAGAAACTGGACGCAAATCCATCCATGGGTCCCTTTCAGCTGAGTGCCTACTGGGCAAATTATTAAAAAAGTATTCCTTCTAAACCCTTCCTTTCTGGCCCAGTGAGCTCTCTGAGGGACCTGTCTTTCTACAAGTAAAACTGGCCTCCTGAAGGGCTGGGAAACCCTCACTGTTAAGGTACTTTTAAGTGAGATAGGAAAAGTTGGTTTAAATCTAAGGCAAAGCAACAAATTGAAATGCGCTAATTATCCGAGTTCTGTATTTATGTAAGTGTATATACGCAAAGGTATGTGTCACTGCCTTCAGATGTACATTTAATGAGTTGGAAAGAAGGTAAGAGTTGGTCTCTGAGATCCTGTCAACATATCACATCAGCAGTCACAAGTTCTACCTTTCCTCCTTCAGTCCTGCTGAATACCTTCTTGTAGATAAAATATTTCCTGTACAGTTGCTTCCAGAAAGAAATTTTGAGTACCTCTTCCCAGGCAGTGGAGCAAAAAGGACAAAGGTGCTTGGCAAAGCTATGTGAGATATCTGAGACCAGAAAAGAGGACCAATACCTAAGAAGTGTCCTTGTTGTCAGATTTTTCTCACCATCTCTTGGTGGTTTTGCTCAGCATCACAACTGTTTTGGGTCTGTTCTGATGTAACATTTGATAGGAAATTAGAAATAGAGTTTCTTTGAAAGAAAGATTAAATAACTCTCTTTTTGGGAGAGTTTTAACATTTGACAAGGGCCTTTGCAAGCCCAAAAAAACAGTTTTGTCAAAAGAACGTGATGGTTCTTTGTAACTGCTAAGTTGGAAAAACTTTTACCTATCTGCCTTAAATTTCTTCCATTATGATTTACAGAGGGAGAATAGATTCAGAAGCACCCAGTGTCACTGTGAGATTTCAGGAATTCAAGCAAGTTCAGCTCCTGGGCAGCACCTGGCAGTTGACTAGTTTGGTTAGCATTTTCACAACACTTACAGAAAAAGAGTAAGTCCGAATATGCTGATTTGTGAGCTTTAGGTCAGCCAGAGTTACCGAATCGCTTCATGTTTTCCTTAAGGCAATCACCAAAGACATCAGGAAGCTCTGAATCTCAGATGCTGTTCGATTTGAATGAAAACTAACACAAATTCACTTTTCACGTGCAGGATGCAGCTCTGCTCTGTGGGACCGATTAACATAAAAGGAGATTTTTTCTCCTGTTCTCCTTGTCCTTCTTATCCTTGTTTTCAGTGTACTTGGCATGAAAAAGCTCTGTGCAGTCCCAGGATACTCTCCTTGCCATCACCTTGAAGCCTGATCCTATGACTGCTCCTCTAAGAAATCTCATGGCTTCCCCTCCTGCAGCAGAATTGCTCCTGATGTGGTCTCTGTCTCTTCCTCCCTCAGCTCCAGAAGTTTCTCCCTCCCACCAATGTTCAATATCTCTCCAAGGAAGAGCAATCTCATCTCTGTCTAGGGAGCTCCTCCTGAGGGCAACAGCCACAGAAAGGTAAGTTGGGGCCTCCCAAGCTGCCCAGATGCTGCCATGATGCCAGACCAGACCATAAACTATACCCAGGATAAAATGCCAACCAAAAGCAAAATACTATCCATCGCTCTTGTGCTGAAGTAGTGATGATACACCAGCTTGAGTTAGCAGCACAAATTCAATCTGTAATTGTGCCCTAGGGTTAAACTTGAACTTCAAAGACAAGCTTAAAACCAGCTAGCTGTTTATAATAAATAACAACTTACTATTATTTTGAGCCTGAGTTGAGGCCATTCCTTGTTATACAATGCTGACATGCCCTTTGCTTTCAGAGGTTTTACCTTTTGGCTGAAATGTTCAGTCAGCACACTTCTATCCCTTAATGCTCCTCTATTCCTTAATGTTCATTCATTAATTCCTTAGTGCTCAAGTACTACTTCTTTAAAAGTAAGGTTTTTGCCGCAGTGCCCTGGCCAAACACCAATTTGGCCCTTGGAAAATGTTGCCTAACTCAACTGGAGTTTCTGCGTGATACGATGTGATTACTTGCAGTCTCAAACTGCTGTGCGGTGCTCTTCACCGCAGTTCACAGCTAGCTGCTCTTCGGTGATGCTGGTAATTCCCCACATCAGTGTAAATGCACAAAATTCACTCTTGGGAACCTTACAGAATATATATGAGTGTGCGTGTGTGTCTGCAGTAGATACAATATCTAAAAGGTTGTCTTGGATAAGAGAGATCTGATAGAGCCAGTAAGCCCTCTTTCAAATTAGTTTTATAAAAGTAAAAGAAAAAAAAACTTGGTTTAAAATGCACAGAAAGTTCCAAGGAAAGGTATTCAGTCCACACACAATTACCTTTTGGCTGACCTTTGCTAGATTTTAGTGAATGAATATTAATGAATCTCCAGCACAAAAGTAATTTAATGAGAAAAACTTACTTAACACAGTATTTTGGCCACTGGAAAGCTATTTCCTAGTTGCCTAACTAACCCATTTGCTAAATTTGAGATTAAAAATGCAAATGTAAATTTAATGTTAACATACTATAATGGGATTTTTGTTACAGGTCATGCTAAATTGGGAGCTTCAAGTTGAAATATGCTTCTTTTAAGAGAGATTCAAATTATTTCATTCAAACCACAATTAGACTTAGTTTGGTTTACAAATATTGTTTCCTGTGATCTTCATAGTTTCTAATACTAGTTTCATTTTCTCACTCATAAAAACAACATCACAGTACCCCAAAATAATTTTCCCCTCAAGGTATTATTAGATGATTTTTCTGTTATTTAAGTAGGAATTATCATTAATAACTTTTGTCACATTTTCACTATATATTCTTTATGTTTTCATTCCAAGAAGAACTAGGAGTTCACAGTTTAATCCCAGCTAATGCTGGTTTCACTCTGTTACAGAATCAGTGGCAGTGAAGAGCAGCCTAGAAGAAAACATCATTCTGATTACGTCGCACCTGATCCAAAGCACACAGACTAAATTATTGATGTTCTACTGACTTCAAGGGTCTTTGAACCAGACCCTTTGAGAAGCCAATCAATGGCATCAATCACAATTGGGAATGAATAGCCAAATCAGTTGGTTAATCAAGAAATAGCATTTAAAAAATGTTTAGATGGTAATGGAAAAGTTGAACAATGCCAAGGAATTTGATAGATTAACATTTTGATGAGTCACGTTACTGTGCTGACAAAACCATTCTGATTGTTTTATTTTGTTAATTTTAGGAAAAAAATCTTTAAAATTAGAATAAATTCACCTATGCTACACAGAGAAAGTGTAGGATTTAAAAACCTTTTTACAAGAAATGTGTTGAAATCACTGTGTGTTCAAAAACCGCAGAAACGTAGTTGCAGAATAGTGGGTCTGCAGAGAAAATAATGATCTATATTGACTGTACTGATAACATCCTTTTTCATGGCATTTCTTTGTTTGTATATCCTCATCTCCTCTCACAACAATTTCAGGTTCACAGCCTTCATATTACTTTGCAGGATCAAAACCAAATTTATTTGTATCAAGTAAATTGTATTAGTATATTTTAACTGAAAAGAAAATCAAGCTTTTTAATCTACTGTAAAATAACGTATAAGCCACCCATTAATCTATATGAAATTGGCAAAAAAAAAAAGATAATTTCTTCTTAAATTTAAGAATAGTTTATTACAGCTGCCAAGTGCTACATCTCGGGTGAAACTTAATTTTGGTAAAATAAACTGCTGGATGATACCAGTTCCCTTCATCTGCTAAACGCTGTTATCTTCTTGTTATAAATATGGGGGTTCATGTGGCTGACTTCTGTGAAATTGCAGATCTATGAACAGATGAGTAATTCCAGAACATTCCTCTGTTTTACTGGTTTTCAGTGTTATCCAAAAAATATTCCAAACAGCGTAAGTAGCATTCACATCTGCCCCCACTCAGAAAGCACAGCCTGCCAGTTAGGCAGCACAAACAAAATGCTTCACTGCTCTCTTTGTCCAAATAGTACATGCACAAAAAAGCACATATTTTTCAGAAGTTTGTACAAATATGTTGAGTTTTACTTTTCTGGAAAGATTAACACATGCCAGTCTTTCAAAACCTTTTTCGCCTGATATTTATTTTGCCCCACTTCCTTTTTTCAGGTTGCTTGTACGATTCGCAGATCTACATCGTATAATCTTATCATCTCATTACTTGCAATTCTTACACAATGTCATTATTCATGGCAGCAATCCTGTAGCCAATATGAGGAACCAGATAACAATGCAGGGAATTCAGCAGCTTGAGAAAACACGTTAGAGGGCATCTTCTAGAAGTGCACCTTGGTGTGGGTTCCTGAGGTAATCTTAAGTAAAGGTTATTGTATTGGGCCCAGCTGAGACGGAGTTAATCTTCCCCATAGCAGCCCTCGGAGCGCTGTGCTCTGTACTGGTAGCTAGGAAGGTGGTGATAACACACCAGCATTTCGGCTACGGCGGAGCAGCGCTCGCACAGCATCCAGGCTGTCTCTCCAACATTTCCCCCCCTCACCAGCAGGCTGGGGGTGGGCAAGATCTTGGGAGAGGGCAGAGCCAGGACAGCTGACCCAAACTGACGGAAAGGATATTCCATGCCATGTGACATCTGCTCAGCAATAAAAGCTAAGAGAAAGGATGAGGAGGTGGGGGACATTCATTATTTACGAGTTTATCTTCTGGAGCAACCACTACACGAACTGAAGTCCTGCTTCCCAGGAAATGGCTGGACACTGCCTGCTGATGGGAAGTGGAGAATAAATCTTTTATTTTCCTTTTGCTTCCATGCACAGCCTTTGCTTTTACTTTTATTAAACTGCCTTTATGTTGACCCATGAGGTCTTTTTTCCATCTCATTTTCTGCCCCCCACAATGTCCTGCTGAGAAGGGGAGTGACAGAGTGGCTTGGTGGCACCTGGCATCCAGCCAAGGTCAACCCACCACAGTTATCAATAAAAAATAAGGTTTCAAATCATATTTGCTTAGGCTTCTTCTCAAGGAAGGATGATAATCATTCACAACAGGGCCTTGGAAGGTCCCCAATGCTGCCAGCGCAGGTTCAGGAGCATTGACTGTCTCAGCCTGCTTCAACGAGAGAGACTGAGGACACCGGTACAGATACTGCATTGTCAATGATTTGGGGATCATTAGAAGGTCATCACGAATTTCTTGTCTTTCATAGAAAAGAACATTTTCTGCTGAAGTGTCTTAGATTCTATCCAGAAAAAATAATCAGGAAAAACGACATTAGTATATGCTCTACACGACAAATAGATGAGAAAATAAATAAAACAGTCCATCTCCGTCATTTTCTAAGGAAGATACAAAAGGATGCAGACTCTGAAACTGGTTATACAGGCAAGTCTGCGTGGCTAGGAATGTGCTGCAGAGACTGCAGTTGCTGTCCCTTTCACCTGGGTTGTAACCTGGTAGCTCTCCTCAAACTGGTTTACTAAATCGAGAAAATGACAGAGAAGGTTACTAGTGGCTGATTAGATTGACAGTAGGGAGCTTGACAATCATCTCAGTTTAATCCCAGTCTTCATAATAAAAATAATGGTCTGAGGCATGATGTTCCATCTGATAATAAACAAATTATAATACTTTCAGCTGTTTCCACAACACCAGTACAGATTCAGGACAGCATTCAACTGTGGATACAAAAGCATTTGATACAAGCAAAGGGATAAAAAAGTAAAAAAATCTTACAATAAAAATGAAATTAAAAAATAACATGCTTGTGGACAAAGATGATAATGTGAAGTAGAAAACACAAGGACAGGAGAAAAGAAGTTGAAGCTGTTTTTCTAAATTAATTAAATATGAAGGCAGCGTAAGGGAGAAAGCTTCTAATAGACTCAGTACAACTTCAACAAGAGATGTAATCCCAAATGCTGCAGTCTATCACCCGATACTGCTGGATTAAATACACTCATAAAGAGGACATTTACTCCTCTACATATCTCAGCTCATGAGAGGGGCAGCATAAAGGAGAGTTGCATTTCTGCTTCAAAATGCTCATTGACTAGAGGACTTGCCTTTCAACTCTTTTATTTCTTTCTGTCACTGGATGAGAATAACAATGCTTCATAATGGGATTTGTCGAACTCGCCATTAGTCATCTTACTCTAACCATTTAGATGGGTGAGATGGTGCTGGAAGAAAGCTGTGGTTTGAGCAGTGAACAAGTGTTGCCCCTGCCAGTGGGTCAGACCCAGATGTATCCCACAGCTGGGGTTGACAAGAGAAGCAGTTTCAGCATATGACTGCAAAGCAACAAAGATATCGGCGTCATGACAGCCTGCCAAAATGAGATGGCTCAGAAGACCATTTCCAGTTTAGTTATATCTAAGCTTAACAGCTTTTATTCATTTTTGTACTACCAGACTGAAACAAGGAGAAAGTCTTGGAGGCTCTCTGCTAAGTAAGAATCTATTGCCAGTTTTTCCACCAGTAATGTACTGTAATGATACCAGAATCATATCTTTTCTAAGCAGATATACTTGATTTGATTTCTCTGTGGAGTGGATTTCAGTGAAACTGAGACTGAGTACTTAGTTTCACATACTACAACATTTACAGTAGTCTAGGAACTGAAGTGATGAAACAGTCAGTAAGAAGTCAATTTGTTCTTCAAGAATCACAACTCATTACTAATGTCATCTCAGAGGTTCATTCTCCTTCAAGAATTGATACTAACCTGAGACTGAGATGGAGAACAAATTCTCTCACTACATGCATAGCTCCTTGTAACTGGTGCTTAAAATTTAGTGCTGTATTTCTATTGTTTGCTTTTGTTAGAAGTATCTACACTGGAAACAAAATGTTATGTACGATATTGAACTAAATGCTTCCTTGGTCCAGAATGAATATTCTTCAGCCTTTCATTAATATGAGAAAAACTTTACAAAAAAATCTGCTCCAAAAAGAAAACCTTTAAAAAAATATTCCAATTCCGGCATTACTTTTCATGTTTGGCTCAGTCACCGAACAAAAAATACTCTATTGCACAGTCTTAAGAGATATTGCCCTTCTTAAAAGGAACCAGCATGACATAAACTGTCAGTAACTCACAGGTGCACAGTAAGAACTGCCGCAGTATAGAGTGGGACAAGCATGGCAACAACAGACACAGCGTCTTGCCATGGATTCAAAGTCAGTACCACAATAGACAGCCTAGCAATGTCAACGGGCTATGGCAGGGCTGGCTTGAAAAGCCATTAGCAGCCCAGCATCAGCAGCAGGACGCGCAGCAATGAGAGATGAGTGAACAAGAGGCAGAAGAAAATAGTAGTTTAAACTTTTAAAAAACAGAGTTTTCTTCAGAACAGTAAAGCCAGGAGACAGAGTGGCATAGCAACATGGGAATCAAGGGGGATATTTGTAAGGTCATCATCTCCCCAGATTTCAGATGGCTCCATGCCAATGAAACAATATCAATTGTTATCAAATTGGGAAGCCCAATATCACCTCCTTGGAACACAGCGAGTGCATTTGGTACTCCAGAAAAATTGATGATGACAGAAAATCTCTGGTATCACATCTTTGGACTATCCTGAATGAGTTGTTAGTATTTCTTACAGATTTCTACCCCAGTATTGTCCAAAAGTGTCCATCCGCCGTTACAGAGATACTCCTAAGCCCTTCAGAAAAGACTGTCTAGGGCAAAGCTGTAAATGACTCTGTATGTAGATATTAAGTGCAAAGACTGACAAACTCCTAGTACTCCTGCTTCTGGTTGCCCAGGAAGCATCACATACCTGCCTGTCTTAGAGACAAGCATCTCAAGGAATCCTTAAGGACCATACCTAGCAATCAGACTGAACTAGAATTTTTTTCCAGTACTTTCTTTGCCAGAGAAAAATAGGTTGGTGCAAAAAAATACTACAAGATTTGGCCCTAAGAAGATCTAGTGATAATCAAACATCCTCACACTTGACCTAACAATAAAAAAAAGGATATAAAAAAAAGGACTTATTTCTCTCTCTTCCCCGCCCCCACCTCTTTCCTTGGAAGCTTCAGAAAAATAGGAGCCTTAATAGGATAAGTGGGGCTGCATGAAGTATTGCTGTACTTTGGATTATTTTGTGCCATTAATGACATAGTTCATGCAGGTAAAGATTCATTCTAGAAATAAAAGCAATTACAAATGCAATTCTATATTCAATATTATTAGTTCAGAATTTTAGTAAATGGTAAGATTCCCATAATGAGTCCGAACACTGAACTATTTTTATTCCCTATAAAATCTAATTTTGTTAACTTATCTGGGAAATGCAGGAATTATGTTATTCCTCTCTTATTGAATGTGAAAATACATTCAGCAGGGTGCAGCTGGAAACTCGTTTGTACATATTCCTGGGGAAAAATGAAAAGTAGGTGGAGAATGAGTATAATGAAAGACTTGATAAAAGCTTGGACTGCTGATTTTTTATTGGAAATTTTTTTAATAGAAGAGCACAAACATGTATTTTTAAAAGCTGGATGAACAAATAAGAATAGCTCTGGGCAGATCTAATCTGCACAGCTAGCACTTACAGTATGCATTAAAGAATTCAAGCTGACATTGACCTTGGCAGCACTTACAAAGGAAGAATTTTCACAAGGATGAACACGTCCTACGCTGTGTCTTCAGTTTTGTGAACAGTCTTGCATTTTTTTTTCAGTATTAACGATACTTATTTCTCATACCTCCATTCTTTGTACCCTGTAATTATTTTCAACAAATAACATACTACATACATAGGATAAAAGAGTACTATAGTGTAGTATACAAGCATGATTCAAGCCTTCATCATCTTTTAAAAAAAGATCCTCTTCTTAAAATATGTCAAAACATTTTTTCTACAGCTTTCCTCCATCCTGAAAGCTTTTTAAAAGATATATTGCTAATGACAGGGTTTTTAAAAAACAAATAATAAAATATACATGTACAATAGAAGGATACACAAAATTGAGCATAAGACTATCCACAAATACTCATTTCATAGGAAGCAACAGAGGTGTTATAGTTTTAATTCTCATGGCACTATCCTTATGGTACTGGCTCCAAAATCAATACCAAGTTCAAGTTCCCTGGACCATCACACTCCATAGATTCCTGGAAACTGAAGATTTTGAGCACCACTGTTTTTTTGTAACAATTCCTGCTAACCATTCCAAAGCTGGGCAACTCAGAACTGCCAGTGTTAACACAGGCTTAGAGAACTGTGGTCAGAGAGGCATACTGAGAAAATTCAGCACCCGTCTGTTCCCAAAGAATCTCTCCCAAAGTGAAAATGGTGGACAAGTGGTCACCATAACTGGTTAGTTATGGCTTACTTCTGAAGCGCAAGCATATAACAGGTGAACTCTGGCAAGCCCAAGCAGGTAAGTTTTGCAGTAGCTAGGCTGACCATAGGAAAGTGCAGCTCTAGTTGCTTTCCACTGTGCTGCCAGAACCTCAGCAAATTCCATGAGAAAAGCAGCTGTGGAAAGGCAAGAAAGTGAGGCAGAAAGAAGAATGAGTTGATGCATAAGGTAAGACGCAGAAGGAGGTGACTCAAGTGGCACATAAAACTTTATCCATTTTCTCAAGGAAAAGACTGCTCCAGAAAGGGTGGGAATGTTTGGAGTGGATGAGAAGAACAAAACTCAAGATCCATCTTCAGACTAGTCTATGGGACATTACCTTTCCCGTGGTTAGCTCTCTGCCTGCTGCATATGTATAATCCATTCCTTCACTCATGCATCCATCAGTGTACTCCCCTAAATGAATAAAATTATTTTAAAATTGAAAAGATTCCTTTATCTACAGTGTAGAAGTAAATCGAAGATTGCTCTCTTTCAAAAGGTTTTTTTTGGGGTCATTTTGCCTTCATTAAATGTCATAGTAATAATCAATAAATAAACTAAAGGTACATTGACAAACTGGAAAAATGAATTGTAAGATCTTTGGGACAGCTGCAAGAGTTTGCAGTAAACAGTAAGTTTGTGACCAGAGGTCCTGGATGCTGTTGGAATACAAACCTTAGAATAAAAGAATATCAGTGCTGGAAAGCACTTTAAACAGCTATCTATTTCACCCTTAGCTACAAATAATAGATGAAAAAGGTTTTTCAACTCTTGTGGTCCATTGAAAACACTGATTCTGGCACATGCTTTCCTTATGTTTCCTCACTAATCAATGGAGAGAGACAGGTCTGTCCCAAAGGCAATTCACCTTGGAGCCTACCTTACTGTACTGCCTGGGATTTCCCAATTCAGTCTGTCTCCCATCTCTCCATGTGTAGCCATAACCTGTATTCAAAACTGTGGAATGTATCATTGTCACTATGTTGCATCAGAGGCTCCAAAATGTCATGGTTAATGAGAATACATTTAGATTATACTTTGAAATATGGTAGGTTATACATATGTCCATGCTGATGCACTTATTCTTCATGTTTCTTTGGTAAGCTTTGCATATTTTTGCATATTTAAGCTTTGACAGAAAGTATTTTAAAAAATAATTAGTCTAGGTATCTTTCTTAGTGCATACACTGAATATAATTTTTATTAAATTTTCATTATGTCTCCTGGATAAAAATATTTAGGTAATTCAAGGGGCCTTGTGAGGGGAAGATGTTAAATAACAAAATGGAACATACACTGCTTTTTAGCTATCAGCACTTAGTCTCTTCCACTGCAGCATTGACTCAGATCATATATGAAATGGTAGCATGCATTTTGTCAGATGACTATTTACTTTGCTTACCTTATCAAACCATGATGAACTAATTTTGCTTATGAAATTAATCATAACTTGTAAATGTGAAATTGCTGCATTTCATACAGACAGCTGTCAGCCTTTCATCTATCACCCAGATCATCAGTGGATGTACGTTGAAAGCAGTGTCCTTGCTTCCATTTTCACCTGAATCATACTTAAGAGAAATAATTTTGAACAAAATTAACTTTTATTTTCCCAAGTATTTTTTAAAATGTATTTTGAGTTTACCTGGCACTCTGTCTAGAAATGCTCTACTGATGGCCCAGCAGGAACACAGCAGGTAAAGTGACCTCAGTGGCTTGTCTAGGGGACAATGGCAGGTACGTTCTCCAGTGGCGTGTGGGAATAACATGGTGCGGTGCCCATGTTGGGAGCAGAGCATTAAGATCAAAACCGGCCATGAATTGTAAGAGCAAACATTGAGCTTATCCTGAATCACATGAAGCTTTCTGGTAATGTACGTTCACAAAATGCCCTGGCATTGTCTTGCTTGATGAAGAACCTTTTATTATATGCAGTCATTCCAGCCCTTTCTCCAATAACTTCCCTCCCCTCAAAAGTTTGTCATCTGTTCTTGTTTGAAGCTGTCTTCCAGCAGTAGAAGGAGTAACAGGGCTTCATCACCTGTTTCAATTCAATTCCCTGAAAGAAACAATAGCTATACTTCTAAAGGCTCTGTTATTAAGCTGGATTTTAACAATCTTGCATTTGTTCACTTCCTAATCACCCACATTTACCCAAAATACACTGAGAAGAGCAGTGTTAGCTTTGCGTCCAGTCATTCGAAAGGCAGACAAAAAAGATGCATTCAATTACTGTTTATTAAAAAATCACATGTATTGGTACATATAACAGAATTTGAGGCTTTCAGTAGGCTATAATTGAATCCTTTTGTATTAAATAAGCCATAGCTATATCTATTGTTCTAGCAGCTGATAAAAAATGATTCAGAAATTATATTTAAGCTTCTCTGCATAATTATTAAAGTAGAATGGCACTTAACATCTGCTAGAGTCAGCATTACTAGGCTTAGCTAATTCAAACAACATCACCAGATACTGCGTCTGCAATGAAAAAATTCAAAATCTATACTCATTGCTTCAATAAAATATGCAAGGACATATGGCGGGATCTTTGCTTGGCATATACCCGCACGGCTCCGAAAGTCAGTGGAACAATGCCAAGTTATGCCTCTGATTTGCACAGCTGAACGCTCACGTGCTTCTCTCCAGTGCAACAAGGTACCTGAGCTTTTCCAGTTGACGGTGGCCGGGGAAGCTGCCGTTGGCGGGAGGCCAGGCTAGCATTCCCAGTGCCAGCCCTTCCTCTGTTATTTAAGATGAGGGCATGTTGTTAGCAGCTATCTCCAGCTGGATGATCAGCGAAGCATAAAGTTTACATAATATCTCAGCTGGACTATTCTTTCTACTTGTCTGCATGGTCCCATTTTTGTTCTTTTACTTGACTGATTGTCTGTTTTTTTGTGGTTGCGTATTTTTTAAGTTTGAGGATACAATTTTGTATTTCCAGTACATTTTCCAGGATATTTTGGGACACTCTTGCACAAACTTTGCACCATTAAGCACAAGGCAGTTTGCCACTGCGTATAAATTCAGTGAATTAAGACCTTGTCTCTTGTCCTGAAAAAGTGGCCTGTTTACCTCTGTATTCTGCACACAGGAGCATTGAAGTATTTTCATATAAAAGCATCAGATAAAGAGACATTTTTTAAAAACAGGTGAGTTCATGGATTTAAAAATAACCATTTTTTGGAATTCTAAAAATTGTATATGATGTAGACTGTTACCACCTAACTCTTGGCTATTTTAAAGATATTTCGTAACTTGTATCTTATCTGTTTAATAGACAGCAAAGTTCTTCAGTGGAAGTGTGATTTGCTGTATAAACAACGATGAGGTAATTTAATCGAATCTTTCCTTGGGACTGATTCCTGCAGGTTCAAGTATAACCTGAGTTTCCAGGCACCCCAAAGTTCAGCATAAAGCAGAACAAAATCCCCTAGGTATTTCAAGGAACAGTGTATTCTTTAGTTTCAGAATTAGCTATGTGAATGGTTTCAGAATTAGCTATGTGAACGATCATTGCCAGTACCCCTTGGTGGGGTCACATCATCTCCATACGTGGCTTCGCAGCGTTTATTGCTGTGATGACAAAGGCCATTTTCATGACTCCATGTTGGACGCTAATAACAAAGAACCAGAGCTCGAGGCCTCCATCCTAGATGTTTAAGGCCTTGACCCCTGGACATTGCAAACTCTGAACAGTCTGTGGTGTGGAGGCTGGTAGTAGACACCCGTGCTCTGGGTGTCATCCTTGCAGTGATCTGTCAACTTCTATGATTAGTGGCTTTTTTTAGGCATTTGACACCCAGTGTCACCATGCTCTGAACACTGGGAGTGCCCGGCTGTGCTAGGATGGAAATGGTATGTGTATTTCCAAGCCATGGCCATCAGTGGCGAACCACAATTATTATAAATGCAAGGTTTTCATTGTATTCCCAAGTTTCATTAATGATCACAGGCCAACGCAGGAGAGGGATATGGGAAAATGGCTCTGTGGAGTAGAGATATCTTTTCCTTCTAGCAGTATAGGACAGGGAATGACACAGATGGAGGCTTTCCCAAAGAGATCAGAGAATGCATTGCAAATACAAAAGTATCAAGCCCAAATTGTAAGAAATCCTCCTGTCTTAAACATCAACATTTACAAATCTGAGATAGAGAAGCCATTGGTAAGACGTCATTCCTGAAAGCTAATTCACGGTGGGCAACACCCAAGAAACCGTTTGCCCAGCTGTGAGGACAAAACTCCAGGGGGGCCCTTCAGATACCTACAGACCAGCCCTCCTTGCTCTGCAATAAAGAATGCTCAGCTAAAGCATTTTGATCAGTTGCTACCTACTGGGAGCCAGAGAAACTTAAGCTGATACTTCTTTCGGAGCACTGAGAAATGAGCGTCCCTTTACTGTCTATTCACAACTGATAAAATCTAAAGAGCTCGCCAGGGCTAAAATGAAGCATGAGGAAGACAGAGCGGCGATGCCCAGTTGCCGTTTAGGGGTTGCTGCCAACCACAGGTCCACGAGCTCCTCCACGCTGTCACCCTGTCGATAACGCCAGGTTATCCTCTCCGAGGCAGAGATGCCTGCTGCTGACGGTGAAGGTGTTACAAAGTCTAGCCCCTCCCGTGCCTCTTCAGCTGCCTGACTGGACCTCCCTGGCTCATCTGCACATTCCCAAGGGAGCCGATGAACGGCCTGGCCTTAGGAGTTGCTTCTGGATCGCTTCTGAATTGGTTTTCTAGTTGCCCATTTGCTTAGCCCTTTTAAACTTTTCCATAGACTAGGTCTACTGGTGAAGGATAAGTTCTTGCCCTGTGACCTCCAGAAATATGCTTTCCATTAGCACAGACTGTCTTACGCTTGCATTATCAAATTTTTGATGGAAAGTTAGTAAGTTTTACTGTTTCAAATTATTTTTAGACCAGGTGCATAGCACTTAATACACCTTTTGGACAAACTATGGTCCACAGATAAGTTCAGAAACCCTTGTTTTAGAACCAACGGTTCCTACAAACTGTTCATCCCACATTTTTGCTATTTCACATGAGGATAATAGAAACTATAAACCAAATTATAACCATTCTCTTTGATTTTATTGTCTCGTTGATTTCCCTCAACATTGTGTACTGAATTTCCTTTTCTTATTTAGGCTCCTATAGGATAAGCATACGGATATAGGTACTGTTATATATGACATATTCTGAAGGTTGCTGCTAAACAGATTAAACTGCGTAGTGACTTAATCTTTGCACTGTTGCTAAAGATTCTACAGAATAATTTATCTATAGATGTATTTCCCTAGCAATTCAGCTGGCTCAGCTCTCCTTGTGTCAGCGGCAAGCATCATTACTTGTACTGGGGTTTATCATCATTCCATCGCTCTTCTGTAATGCTTGTTATGCTGAAGTTCTCATCCACTGCAGTGTAAAATAGGCTCTTTCTATAATACTTTGTGCAATCGCATACAGAGGGTTAAGAGCTTTCTTCTTGGTATCTGTTACTGGATTACTCTTGTTCTGACACCTCAGTGATTTTTTTTTTTCAGACTTCACCCATGTGTGTTTCTTGCTGTGCTCTTATTCAGTTGAAACTGTCACTATTTTTTGTTAGATAACACAGATATCAGTATATTAACAATTATTAACAGATGTCCCTAACCCATATCTGTATGCTTCAGATCAGCCCAAGTTTCCCCCTTTCTTTTTTTTTTGATATATAGTCCCCAGAATTTATGTACTGGTATTTTGCCTCCATGTTGTACGCAATGGAATCAGTACCCTCAGAATAAGACATTCTGTCTACGTTCCTCCTTTCCTCCTTCCCAACTCTGCATTGAAATTCAAGAGTTTTTGTTGTCTAATGGGACAAGTGCATGGGACTGAAAGTACATCAGAGGAAACGACCCCTGAAGCTTAAAACATAATCTTCCTACTTAGTAATCTAAATTTAGCTGCCTGAAATTCTCTTCTACCCCTCTCTAAACATTTGTAACAAATCCCTTTAAAAATCCTAATCGAGTTTTTAAAACTATATAAATGCACGTAGAGGATTCTAAGAATGTCTGACAGCAAATTTCAACTGTATATTTTAATAGATAAGAAATACATGTCAAATTTTATTAATATTACATAAACCTTAAAAGGGCCTCATCTTTCCATTAAAACTTCTACTAGTAAACATTCATTATCTATCCCTTTGCTATCAAATATTCACAGGAGTATTCCTAAATAAATCACTAGCAAATACTGCAATATTAATATCTAAAAAAAGCATAGACCACAAAGATCAAACTATCAACAAGAAAACTTAATGTGAAAACATCTCAAGAGTTTTCAGGCAGAGCGATTCCATTTGAAGGCTGGTGAAAGACCCCAGTAAGTCATTTCAGATACGGATGAAGCTGCTTGGGCCGAGCTTTCCTTGACAGCCCAATCCTGATGGGGCCCTTGCATGTCTTCAGAGGCTGTACTCTTATAACATCACGCGACAGACAGTATCCTATATTAAAGAAAAAGGAAGTAAAAGGTGAAAGCAAAACCAGAATTACATATGATATACACCAGAATTACATACTGCCAAGATATGTAAATTAGATGAACATGAATTGCAGCTTCTCAGTCCTTTACTACATCCTGTCCCACCGCCATTTTGTTCAGCTGTAGAGCATCTAACATATCCTTTTAGGTCGGAATTGAAATGCTAACAGCTGCGTCACACGTAGATTCCTTTCAATTAGAAGGATCCTTAACCTAACAGCACATAACTTTCCTAACAGACCGGCAAAGGCGGATAGTTTGATACCGGTTACCATTCCAGGACAGAGGGGACATGCTAAGAGGAGCATGCTTCAATATTTACCACTAGTCTGAGGGGTTTTGATGTACAAATCCAAATCACAGAGCTGGGCATCACTCTACTGGTGACAATAATCACGATGGCTCATCTTGTGCCATTTGTTTTAAGAAAGTAGGACAGCAGGATGTGAATCTTCTGTTCCATAGTCTATTGGGCAAGGTCTACACCATCTAGTAATCTGGAGCATGATTCAGTCATCCTTTAGAAGCTGTTCTGTTTTGCATAAAATAATATACTCACTGGGGAAGAATGGAAGAACATGACCTTGTAAACTATAGAGATTAGGACAATGAGTCATTGGAAGAAGTAATAATCACACATGAAGGTGTCACGTTTCTCAAGATCCTTTCCAATTCTTTTTTCCATTATTCTATAAAACAATGAAGCACTGAGCTAGGGTATCAAATAGTGAGCCCATCAGAGCCTTAGGCACTCAGCTGGAATCCTACTAAAGGGAGAAAAAAATTCTTTAAGCCTTTCACAAGAATTTTAAATGATAGGATGAGAAAAGACCCAAAGCTCCATCCTTAAGTCAATGATGAGATAGTAGTGCTGCTACCTCTTTTATAAGGCTCGCAAGAGTCAGCTGGAAGAGGAACTGCATGCACTAAAAGTCAATCAAGTGTTATGGGTTTATATGTAGCCAGTAAATCATTGTAGTTAGTCATGCTGGATCGTAAAACTGCTGAAGTATAAATCTTCTTGTCCCACCTAGGTATCTCCTTTCCAAAACAGTCACAGTTTCTGAGGCAACAGTCACTTCATGTGCCCAAACAGTGGGATGTAAAACAAAGAACTCATTGATACCAGCAAGTATAAAATCTCTACCTCCTAATCTTCTAACTATGGGAGCAATATGCTGGATTAAGCCACAGTGTTTTGGCAACTAAATTGGCTACATGAACAGGCTTGGATTCCATAGCAGAAGCAGAGTGATCATATCCAAGATACATAACCAACCCAAATCATGTAAGAGCACATGCGATGGCTCAGAATCCTACCGAAAAATAGAGGGAGACAGCCACACATCAGCAGAACTTCTGTCATTAACTCCTATCAGTACAGTAAATATATTGTTCCCCCTGACAAAAAACAGATATAGTCCTTGCTTCAGAATAATCTCTAAGGCAATGTTCAGTGTAACTGGAAGAGAACTGTCTCTGCCAAGCATAGATTACAGCACAGAAGCAATGTACCTCCTCAAGGATACTCACGTTTGCTATCAGCTGAGAATGATGATGAGGGGAACATTATATTTTTTCAGCTTCTTCTACTGGAAGTATATTAGGTGCCTGCTGATTCTGACAAACCTCTGGAAATATGGTATAGAGTGCCTTAGAAATCTGCCATTGCCCTAGGAATCTGCACAATTTCTCAGCGATCATGAGGAAAAAAAGAAGTCACTTATTGCTAAGGTTTCCTTCCAAATGTTTCTGGAGGAGCTCAGGTGGGAACTTAAAGCTTTAAGACTAGGAAGCAATGTAAAGGGAATAGTTACTGTTAATGGCAATGAAGAAGACGTCTGCTTTTCTTTGCCCTCGGCCTTGTGGCCCAAAACAACAGGGAAAGAAGAAAGGGAAGATGATCCAGGTTCAGTCATCTTCTGGTCTTCTGCAGCCAATACAGTGTTCCATCTAGCAAGCCTCAACGTCATCTGAACAAAACTTCCAAGAAGAAGATCTTAATGATGTTAATATCAATCACCTTGTGCTGTTATGTTATTCTGGAATTTGAATTTCCCCAAAGCAATAACACCACCTACTACAGAAGTCAGAAACTAGAATCCACCTTCCACAAAAAAAACCAACCAAACAAAAAAAAAACCCAACCCACACCTTACAGAGCAGAGATAAACAGTAAAAAAGTATAGCTGTACTCTCTGTACCATTTTGCATTTGGTATATGAAATATTATCAAAAGCTGACGTATTTTCAACAAAAAACAGGTGCAAAGAACACCAGAGGTCATCTCTGTGTGTTCAAGATTTTCAGTCTCATTATTTCTCAGAATGGCACGAATGAAGGAAACAACTTTCTGAATTCTGAGAACAGCAAAGCATGCATCACTTTTAAGAGGTACAATGGGGAACAAAAGTGAAAACATCTGTACATGATTTGACTTAGTGAAACAGAACTTATCTATAGCCTTTTCCTCACAATGGTTTAGTATCTTATTTCAAAATAAACCAATAGCCTTATTTTATTAAGTGTTTCCAAGCGTTGGAAAAACTGCAAAAGCATGCTTTTTGAAATCCTAACAGATTGATTGGCAATATACTTCTGAATTTCCTTCCACCATGTGTCCAAAACTCCAACTCTTCCAAGAAAAGTACATCAAATCATGTTCTCCTCGTAGTATGTCTTGGCTATATCACAACAATTGGAGGCCCAAAGATGTTTGTTCCAAATCACTCCACAACAAGCAAAAAAGGAAACCCCACACTGTTAGAGTTCTTTTCTTCTAGCCAAAGAACAAAAAGGCTCATCTGCATGACTTGCTCTGTGACCCATGCCAAAGATAGGACAGCTTTCTAGTAGCCTACAATTAAACAAAATGTGATTGCTATAGAAAGCAAGCTAAAAAGGGAAGAAACAAATACAAATGTTTGAGAAATAAGTTTATTAGCACTGGTATTTGGGGTAGAAATAACAAAATAATATTACTCTTACCTCCCTCTTTCTGTAAATTATAGCTTTGTTCCTTAAGTAGTGTGCAGGATAAAAAAGCAGGGTCCCATGTGTATGGCTTTTCATAAGCTGCATCAAAATAGCCTTAAAACAGAAGCATAAATACAACATTTAAGGTTTTAACTAATTCCTATAAAGAAACCTAAGTTTAGTTCATCTAGTTATTAATTTGTGGCTCTTGATGATGTCAGGCAAACATCTGCGTGCATGTTATGGGAAATATTAATGAAGCTACAAAGTCTCACTCTTGTCAAAAGGCTTGTCAAAAGCTATCTATCACCTCATGAAGTTCTCCTTTGCATAGATGCAAATGATGCAGTCTTTAATCCTCTGATGAGATATTTTCTCCACTTGGATCTTCTCATTCCAGACTTAGGCAGCAAAATGATCACTTTTAGTGAGCAATTTATCCAGTATCTAGTTAGGTTTTCATTCTCTGGGGCAAGGCATTCAGGTGTAACTTGCAGCAGACTGCGCTGTTAAAACTCTGCTGAACAGAATTCCCTCTGGGGGTTTTCTGTGACACGTCTCTAATTGCTTCACAAACACTAATTACCTTCACAAAAACCCTGCGATCTTCACCTTATAAATTCAGAGCCATGTCCCTGAGAAATTGATTTCAGATGCCAAATTTGAGACAGCTGCATTTTTATCAGAGAATTTACCAAATATGACCAAAGCATGTCTCTTACTGATTTTATTTGCAGCTGTGAGAACTCATCACGTCTGCAGACTGAATTTCAGGTACAAAATCTGATAAGCACACTGTTTGAAAAGTGGCTGAATAATTTATTTATCACATAGGAGCTATGTGTAAAAGAAGGTACAGCATTCAACTGGTTTTCTTCTCGGTGTCCTTCCCTTACTCATTAAACACCTCTTGATTTTGCGGCAAATGGGGTAGGAGCATTAGAGTTTACAAAACAGATTTCCTACACATTCCTTGAAGTGGGGATTTGGTTTCTTTAAGAAAAAAATAAGACAAAAGAAGAGGCAGCATCTAAACTTTAAACAAACTTAATTCTAGTACTGCTTAAATTTTGTGAGTGGCTGGCCTGGAAGCCAGAACCGTAAGTGAGGTATATACGCCCCCTTTATGGTGGATGGAGAAAGCTAGGTCCTGCAAAATAGGGTGCTACACAAGCAATGGACTAGGCAAGTACTGCTTAGGGCAATGCCATCGGAAAAAATAAGTGCAGAGTACATTTAGAAATCTACTGCCACTTTCTGAGCTTAAGATCCTTAGTGCAGCAAACTGCCTTCGCCTGTTTGGGATCTATGGCCCAGAATTAACGCCTGAGGACAGATAACTAGCACACATTTCAGAGAAATATGCAAGTATCACACAGGACAAGCAGTGCTTACCACTCATGAACATACTCATATGTATTTTAGTGATCTATCACATGAACTTGTGTTAAACGGCCTGTTTTCCCAAATTAATGTGCTTTAAATAGAAGACATTAGTATCCTTGTCAGATGCAAAACCATGTAAATGTTGCAAGACTAGCTGTTGTGTTCACTTACCAGTCTTAAACAAACCAGAGAGATTTAACAGGTGACTGTTGCCACTGATCACCTAACTCCAAAAGAATTTTTTGTGACTATTCAACGCCTCATTAATACGACCTTGTGAATATTACGTAAAATCCATTCTGAAAACATGAAGGTGATTTTCACGACACTACAAAAGTTTTCAGTAGAACACATCCTTGGAAACATTCAAGGTCAGGTTGGATGGGGCTCCGAGCAACCTGATCTACTTGAAGATGTCCACTGCCAGGGGGTTGGACCAGATGACCTTTGAAGGTCATTTGACCTTCCAACCCAGACTATTCTACGGTTCTGCGGTTCTATGACATCAGTTGTAAGGAAACAGTCGTCTCCTTTGTGAATATTGTATCTTGATTTAATTGAGCCTTTTCTCTCTGCAAATGTGCTTCTTACTGAGTTTTTGACTCTTTTTTTAGGGATTTTAGGGCTTATTATGATGAAATCCAAGACAAAAGAAATAATCTGTAGTAGAATTTGCATTAAGACAGGTTGAAGCAAGCCTGAAACTAACTGACAGAATTCTGAGCTACAACTGCTCTGGCAGAGTGTGCAGGTAGCGGTAGTAGAGTAGTTTTGTTGTATTTGGCTTCTCATAGGTAAGTACCTTTTGTCCAACAAACTTTGTACAATTCAATGAAAACTCAGTTATTGTTATGAAATTTTTTGAGTTGAGAAACACACCTTTAAAGCAAACCAAATATTGCCTAAAACTTAAATGTGCTTATTAACATAACAGCCAATAATTCCATGTGCTTACCTTTTGCAGTAGGTGAATGCAGGAATTGTTCACTTGACAGTCTTGAAATACAATATTCCTTAGATACTTTTTGGTCTTCATTTTCATTTGATAACTTTTTGTTTAATGAACTTTCATTACTGTCAGTTATGTTTTGCTCTTCTATACTACGACAGACTGGAGATGAAATACGAATTTTCTTTTGAGAAACACTTGTCACATTTTCATCTATCCCCTCCAAATTATTTAATTCACAATAATTGTTGTGTGAACTTGTTTCCAAACTAGATAAATTATTTTCATTTCCCTTGCTAATTTCATGAAACATATGTAGCTCTTCTAGCACTAAATCAAATTTTCCCTTCAGTTCAAATTCATATGTGATTTTATTTTCTGTAGGTAAATACTTATCTTTTACATCTTCAAGACATCCATTGTTCACTGTGGATAAATGCATTTTTAATTTCTTTTCTGCAGCAATGAATGTTTTAGATTCGTCTTCTGAATATGACATAATCAAGTCATTCATTACAGTCTCACATTGACTTTCATTAGTTACATGCATTTGTTCGCCGCTTATCTCTTCCTGTTCTTTTACACATTCAAGATGCTGTTTCAAAGTTGCTGGCTCTAAACTGCCTGCCTTATTTGTCTGCGTATGCCCTTGTAAAGAAAACTGCACCGTTTCTTGAGCCTGCAATTGCAAGTATGTATCTGTCATGGTAGGACTTCCTGTGGATGGATCCTGTATAGTGGCATGAATTGTTTCACTTTGCGTTTGTTTGCCTGCACTTGAGGAACTCCTGCAGTGTCCGTCTTCGCTTACTAATCTATCTTGACAGACAAAAGAGCTGCTATCTAATGGCAAAGTGACAGACTGATAAACATTTGAGGAACTAGGAAGCAAATTTTCAAAATTTAAATAAGGACTTTGGTCTTCTATTTTCTCTTTTTTATTTGCTAAATGTGGGCTGTATGTATCTATTTTTTTGCAATATTCAGGTTCGTTTGCTTGGCTATCTTGTAACAAGAGAGAATTACATCTTGCCATAGTCGGTTTTGACTGCTCAGGTAGAATTAAGACACCATTTGATTTAGCAGGCAAATTACAAACCTCTTTTGAACTAGTGACTGCATTTTCTTCAGACAACTTTTTTTTTAAAGAATCGTCTTGGTTTACAACTGGGATCTGGTCAAAGTCTTCAGAATCTGTAGTAAGGGGAATTTTTTCATACGTGTCAAAAATAGAGAAAGGTTTTTTAGAAAGAAAATTATGGGAATTTATTTGCAACTCTTTTGACTTAACACATTCTTTTCTACCAGCATTTATATAACTAGAAGCACCCAAGTACTTTTTTATGGTATATGTGACTTCATTTGCAGATATTATGCAATTTCTACATTTGGTTGTTTCGTGTTTCTCATTTTCACATAAAACAAATGGGAAAGCTTTAAATTTTTCTCCATGAAAAGAACTATTAAACATTTTACTTGGTTTCTTCTTCTCCTGCTTTACTGTAGTTACTGATATTTCCTGATTTGTGCATTTGCTATTTACCTTTTCAAATTTCAGTTGTGAATGGGTAGGAAAGTAACTCCACAAGCGACCATTTCCTCCTATCAGACACTGTGATATTTTTGTGATACTGCAGCAATACATCTTGTCTAGTGAAGAACAATCAAAAGTGCCCTGCAGCAAGAGTAGGCATTTAGCAACTAAAATTTGCTTTTGTGTACGGTTTTTGCGACTGACTGACCTCAAATAGGTGCTAAACCCTTCGCTCCCTCTGGATAAGAGGTAGTGCTTTCTGACAGGTCTTCCCTTACATAATCCGCTCTTTTCATTATGAAAGAGGGTTCCTCTTTTTAGGAAAGTGCAGCCTTCGCCTAAAGATCTAGAAAAATGTCTTCTCTGCCATCTATTATGTAATTCAAAGCCAATGCTTTCCACAAATTTAGAACTTACAAAGCCTGGATAAGTTTCCTTTTTTTTATGAAATTCTGTGTTTTGCTGCAAAGTGTTATCTGTGCATGAGTTTAACTGACCTTGCTTTCTGCCACATAAAAGGCGTTTCCCCACTTGCACAGACGTTCCTTCAGTTGCCAATAAAGTAGTTGCGCTATTGAAAAAGGAAGCAAGAATTGTCTTCAGTAGTTCCACCTTCGGACGCTTTGAAATAATGGCCGGCAAACAAATGCATATTTTACTGTTGCGGTTCCTATTCGCATTGCTCTTTACTGACTCTTGAGCATCACACTGCTTGTGTAATGTTTCACGAAAATGAAACCAACACGTAATACTGTCATCCTGACATGTGGATGTACCCTTATAGAAAGATTCAGCCCATGTCCTGACCCATCCAATCAATACGTTTTGAAATGAAAAATTTGATTTGAACATTTCCTTTCCCCTAAATATATTGCAACTCACTTTCTTATCTGGAAAATTCTGCACGATAACGCGAGGACAATTGCTTTCAAATATAATGTTTTTAGTTAAATATCTTTTGATACCACGTGTTTCTTTTGCAGAGGGTTTTGATTCTGTTTCATACAAACTAATATCACTGTTGGAACTATGCACACCACAGTGTACGCTTAACTTATTTTTCTCGAATGCTTCTGTTATTACTGGAATACTTGTCTGTATAGGAAACGTTCCCGCATTCTCATTACTGCTCTTCCTCCCCATTCTCTTCAAAAGATTGTTATAGATGATACGTTTCTCATTCTGAACATTTTCAGCGCTAATGTAAATGTGAATCTTTGACTTCTGGTCATCATCACCATCCGAATTCTCCAGCATTTTATCTTTGAGATCATTTTCAACAAATATTTCATTGCATTCAATGTCAGCGCTGTTGCCTCTGACATAAGTTACAGGTACTTTTCCCCCTTCTGCCAAAGTACTATGCTCTTGTTTGCTAACTGATGTAAAATTCTCTTCTTTAAATTCAGAACCAACAGTTGAAGCTTTTATACTGTTTTTATCCTTTTGCAATTTTTGTTTCCCCATCTCAGATGTTTTTTGCACACCATATATCTGTTTAGATTGCATCAAAGACAGTTGGCCTTTAAAATCCATCTCCTTCAAGTTAGCTGATGGCATTTTACTATTTATTTTATTTGAAATTCTAGGAAGTTGAAAATTAGGGATTTCCAGTGGTTGTACACTTTTAAAAGGCTTTAGTGTTGGAATTATATAGGATGAATTTTTTTTTTCTTCATTACCTCTTTCTGTAGTAGTTTTGTTATCACTACTGGAATAAACTTTATCTTCTGTAGAACACACTTTTTTCAGAAAATTATTTTTCTCATGCTCTGTGTGTGAGAACACAGAACTGGTACCACATAAAAAAGGAATTTGCAAAAGCTGGTATTGTTTCCACTTCTTATCAGAGACAGACTTATGACTTAACAATTCCATCTGAAACAAGTCTCTGTTTAAGGGTGTAAGTGAAGAATTTTGTTTGAGCTCATTATCACCATTTCTTTTATTATTTTGTTCTCTATGGTTGTTCTGCTGCACTTGGGATGGATTTAGTACATGTAGACTTTCACATGTGTTGCCAGCCTTCCACACATTGTGTAATTCTGTTTCAAGAGGCCATCCATGTACATTCAATGAAATGTCATCTTCCACAGCAATGTGGTTTTCATTCTCAGGACTCTGTTTTTTGGTGAACACTTTATTTTCTGATACTCTACATGGTAATCTTTCACTACTACAAGTTTGAAAATGGAAAAACTCTCTCATACAAGTTTTTCTTGCTCTGTCACAACTTTGCTTTTCCAATGACCAGCTGTTTTGTCTTTCTGAAAAATACACAGGTTCATGTGGTGATGTTTGGTATCTGTTCACACAATGTATGCTTTGTTCTAACTTTTGCTGCCCCTCTTTCTCTATGCTTTTTTGATAGCTTTCTATTTTAATTCGCTTTGGATACAGGTAGCATTCAGTTTCATCTGATGATGCAGATAAAAATCTTTCAGAACATGTACTTTCCATGCTCACAAAAGTAAGTTCTATACTTGCTGAGACAGTCCTGAAAGTTCAAGAAATATTAAAGTATTAGGCATAAATGATCTTTTAAGGATTTCCAAAATGTACAGGACACAAAAGTAATTCTGTCATCTATACACGTTACCACACTGATATTTGTTCTGTATACATTACAGACCTGAGATAAAGGCAGGATCACTGAACAACATTCAAAACCAAGATCTAGAATTTAAGATAGAAGTCATTTACTAAAGTTGCAGATGCATGCAAAATTAAAATGGATGATAATTTCACTGTGTCAACAAGCCAACAGAGGTTAATTGCATTTTTCATGCATTTGTCACACCGTATTTTTGCCAAAAATGAATACTGAGAACAAATATCAAGTAAATAATGCCCACTGATGAACCCTTCTGAATCAGAGGAGCGGACCCTTTAAAATTGTTAAAAGCTGAAAGAAATTGCCAGCCTTCTCTTCACAGTGTGATGATTTGTAAAGCGAAACTCTAGGCAAGTTTATCAAAAGTCCCCAGGTATGACAAAACACAGTATCAGACTGCATCTCCATATCCAAAGAAGCAGTGGTGTTGCAGGCGCAAATCTAGATTGTTTACGTGCATGTCTCTTCGAGGTAAATGCACTCAGCAGCTTCATTTAAGGAGTGACCTACCTAGTGTGTGGAACACAATTGCACCAAAAGGAAATTTGATATACTGATTGAGGCAATTTATTATACTTGTAACAGACAGGTTCACCAGTATCTCTGAACAATCCAGTCACCATGGCATGTTGGCCTCAGAGAGCCAACAGGAAGGCGTTCAAAACGTTTCATGAAGTCACTAATTAACAGAATTAATTTTTTAACCAGGACCGCGCGATTCATTAATCAAGTAGCGCTCCTAATTGTACGGGTTTACTTCTTTAATGAGACAGGAAAATCCATTTTGGCAAGGAACGCTCCTGCGATGGCGGGATCTATCTGTGACACGCAGAGAGCGCCTGAACCCTCAAGCTTGCGGCTTTCTCGCCTCCCTCCAGGGGGCTGCTCCCTCCCCTCCCTGAGGGGGCTTCCTCCATGCTGAAGGTGACGGGGACCCCCTCCGTCCTCTGCCTGCGGCGGCTTCCCTCTCGGACAGCCAGCCACCTCCCTCCCTCCTCTCTGAATCAAGTTTTACCGTGAGCGAAGCCCTCTCTCCCTCCCGGTTCGTACAACCGCTTGTAAGCTNTTGGCCGGGGAGGCCTGTCCGGGGGACCTGCGCCATGAGGGCACCCGCGGGGGCCACCCGACCTGCGGGCGGCTACTTCCACAGGCTGGGCCTATTTTTCTAAACTGCCCAGATCCAAAAGCGCCTGCGAATGCTCGCGTCCGCGGCCCTGTTCCCCAATCCTCTGATCGGCACTCAGCAGAAAAGACACTGCTTCCCTTGTCTTTTCCTTTATTTGCCCCACCCCACCCCACCCCCGCCACGGTAGCAAGCGCTGATTCAGCCAAGGACTTTATTTCCCAAAATAACAAGTATCCATGCAGCTTTGCGCTTTTGATGTAGGTGTTTCCTCTTCAACGGCTGAAATTTCATTTTCCAAAAGGTTATTCTTTAAAGTTTGTGCTAAACCAGCGGGTTGCTTGAATACCGTTAAGGACGGGCAATAAAAATAGAAACATCCTTCGGGCCCGATGCTGCAAGTATTATTTTTAAGGTTTATCATCCATACTGCAGTGAACAAATCCACTGAAGCCCAACAGATCCATTGTTCCTGGCAGCAAACGTTACTTGCAGAAACTGATAGAACTGAGCCTTAAAATACCTTTCTCTTCAGTATTTCTGCTCACGGAAATAAATCTGATAACCACTTTCTAATACTTCTGAAACACCATTAACTGAATCATCCTTTAGTTAGCAAGACATGGTTCCTGTCTATCTTTAAGCAACAATTAGTCTGACTAAAATCAATTAGATTACGTTCACATTTTAAAATACTTAAAATACCATATGGAATGAAGGTCATAATATAAACTAGAAATAGCATTTTAAGGCATGTAAGAGAGATTCACCACTGCTCTTACGCCTGTGACTCCTCTGCCTTGGAAAAGCATCTAGGAAGCATTCCTGGAAGACAAATGATTGCATTTTTCTGAAGTGGAAATGCTGCAGTGTTCACAACTATTTCTAATGTCTCTGAACAGAATATTCCCCCGCTCCTGTCAGTGAACTCCCTTAGTATGCATTGGAGGTTGCAAGTAAATAGGAGTCAGTTTAAAATTACTCATGTCTTTGAACAGTGAAAACAACCAGCATTACATGAAAGACAAAGCAAGCTGCTTTTTCTTGCATCTACACAGCTATAAATCAAGATTGTTTATTAAACCCCATCCAGTTGTTTCACATCTATGGCTTACTTTGTTGTATGTAACTTAGATACCTAGCATAAGCTGACAGATTTCCACTGAAGCATATCCTGCATGCTCTGCACATTTCAATTTGCAACTCATGAAAAAAATTTATTCATACTACTTGTTTACTGATATTACAAATTGAATATAGCATATTTCTACTAATGGAGTGGAAAAAAGACATAATTGCTTTCCCCGCTACTCAGTTCAATAATATTTTAATAGGATGTAAACACATTTTTGTTGTAGAATTTTCATAATTTCAAACTTTCACTTTCTGTCAACTGGTTACATCTCCGTCACACTTATCAGGTTGCCCTGGTTGCAGCTGGAATAGAGTTCATTTTCTTGCTAGTAGCTGCTATAGTGCTGTGTTTTGGATTTAGAATGAAAATAATGTTGATAACACACTGATGTTTCAGTTGTTGTTAAGTAGTGCTTACACCAGTCAAGGACTTTTTAAGCTTCCCATGCTCTGCCAGGTGCACGAAAAGCTGGGAGGGGGCACAGCCAGGACAGCTGACCCCAACTGGCCACAGGGCTATTCCATACCATACGGCATCACGCTCAGTATAGAAACGGGGGAGTTGGTTGGGGGGCAGCGATCGCTGCTCGGGGACAGGCTGGGCATCGGTCAGCGGGTGGTGAGCAATTGCATTGGGCATCACTTGTTTTGTATATTCTTTTATCATTACTGTTATTATAATTTTCTCTTTCTCCGCTGTCCTATTAAACTGCCTTTATCTCAACCCACGGGTTTTAGGTTTTATTTTTTTTTCTCAGTTCTCTCCCCCATCCCACGGGGGCGGAGGGAGGGTGAGCGAGCGGCTGTGTGGTGCTTGGTTGCCGATTGGGGTTAAACCACAACACAGGCACATAACTATTATTGTACTATGTTTGCAAGTTGACAAAGTGGATTGCAGAGCAGCTTCTTGACAAAGTCAGCAAAGAAGTTTTGGGTTGTGATGCAGCAACCAAATCTCACAAATATTTCTTCACTTCAAACCATTATTTAAAACTCTTACAAAAGGTTTTGTAGCTCTCATTCTCTTCTTTCTTTTTTTTTTCTTTTTGTTGAAAACCAGGAAAGAAAAACATTGCAAAACATTAAAAAAAAAGTTCAGGAATAAATATTAAGAAATTAAGTTAAATGTCAACAAAGACAGCACCAAAAATAATTATGCTACTTATTGTGATCAGTAAGACACTAAAATTTGACAATCTTGTTTTGTCAAGTGAAACAGTGTGATTTGGCTCAAGTCCTTTGTCTCAATTTAACTGTGCCAGCTTAATGATTGCAGCTTTGTCCTTACGATTCATCGTAACTAAACTGCTTTTTTAGAATGTGAAATTTCAAGACTGAAGGACTGTTATAATCCATCATGTTACTATCATGAACTTTAATGCAAAAAATTTCCACTCTGAAAGCAGCTCACTTTGTAACACCGATTCATCAAAGGTCGTAATTAAGATTCCAAAGGGAATTAACTGCTTTGCTAGGAAAAGGTTGATTTTGGTACTTGTCTTCTGAACAGGATATTGGTCATTAACATTCTTAAAACTGTATTTTACAAGTTAGCTTTTTTGTTGTCTTACTGTCACATGTCACACAATGACTTCATCATTAAAAGTATTCATAAAAAAAGTTGGTGTGTGAAAATACTTTCTATGCTTTCTATCACAACTGCTGTATCCGCAGCCCTAACTCACACACTTCCTATCTATCGATGTCATTTTGAAATAGCTTAAATGAAAACTTCAGTCCTTCTCTCTGTTCCAGAGTAATCCGTATTGTCTCCAATAAGTAATACTGTTAAGCTTGCTAAGTGTTCTTTGGTGGAACAAAGATAGAACTTCAACTTTACCCAAGATGCTGTGAATCTCAAGGAAGCTAATATCTCTCTGTATGCCTTGCATATATTAATTCCACATTCTCAGCAGAGAGTCCATACTGACTAACAAAGAAAAAGCATCACGTAGGAGGCACACTGTGTTACTACCAGCTTCCATGTGTATGCAAGCAACAGTCCTAGAGTGAGTCAGCGATATGTTAGTCCTTCAAAGCTGGACACAGAATAAAACTGTCCCGAAAATCACAGACTCCCTGAAAAGTTATTTAGTAAAAATTTACTAACTGCTCAGTAGCATTTCTTGAGATGCTATTATTTTTCTCTTTCCTCCCATTTTTTTTTATTCCATTTTTTATTTTCTTTTTTGTTTCTGCTGTTATAAATGGTGACAACACAAAGCAGACCTTGTAAAAGGAGGAAGCTGTTCCAAAACCCAAATTGTTTTCTCTTGTAGCCTCAAACAGAGGTAAACGGAAAGAAAAATACTGCTGTAAAACAAGGGAAACAAAGTGCGTGAAGATCCACAGGGAGAGATCCAGAAGGATCTCTCTAAGAGTAATAGGGAAGTGCAGGACAAAGACCCCCTCTTCAGCCCTTGGAGAAGGGACTGTATCTGACACAGGCCATCTTCTCCCTGCACTGGTCTGACACTGCTGCCCGACTGCCACCACGATGACTCGAATTCTTTGAAGATGGCTTGGTGCTCCAAGCTAGTAATATTTTCCGCTATAATTTCCGCTAGTAATAGACTTTTCTGTGGCTTTCAAAGGGACTTCTTTTGCATCTTGAGGGATATGAAAAGAACATGCTTAAGAGACATTTAACAACTTACACCAGCCCTATTTAACTGTATGGTGAATCATACCCCTCTATGACCCCTTTATTTTGTCCGCTGCAGTGAAGTCACTGCTTGACTGCCTCATGTCCTATGCATTTGACAGCTGTCACTTTCAATAAATACTGCTGTTTATCGGACTTGATAGTTTGGACACATTCTCTTCCTATCACCTGATACACTGTTTGATCGTACCGCTCCGCTGCTGTGACCGTATCATTCTTTACTGTACTAACTCCCTGTGCAGTCCCAGAGATGTTCTCATTTTCCAGCTGAAATACCTTGTTCGCAGCTTAATTCCAAAACAAAAGTAGCAAAAAAGGCATTTTGTATACAGAGCACTAAACACAGAGATGCAAAGGATCTTCATCCAAATTTATCTGCCATTACCCATCTTCTTCATAAAGGGCAGGGAAAATAGTTCTGCCTGCCAGACAGTTCTAAACCGCTTTGTTGAAAGTCTGCAGTGCTGCTGAATTCAGGTCACACACATCCAAAGGCACTTGGAATGCAGTGTTCTTCTTTTCATGCTAGCAGGGCAATTAACTCAGTCCAAATGATCCCTAAGCATGATTTACTTTTGCTCAAGATACGGCATAGAACATACAGGCTTGTTCATAGAGCCATAAAAAAATGTAGTTTGGAAGGGATCTCTGGAGATCATCTGGACCAGAGCAGAGCCAACTTTCAAGTTGCATCTAACCAGTCCTTCATCAGGCTGCTCTGGCCTTTTCCAGTCAAGCTCTGAATATCTCTAAGGTTGGAGATTCCCCGGTGCCTCTGGAGTGCTTGCTATAGTTACAGCACTAAATTTTAAGCAGTTCATCTTTCCTATTTCAGCGCTGTTGTCTTCTTTTAGTCTCTGTGCTTATCATGTACAGACTAACCAAGCCATGTAAAACATGAGTAACACGCATTGTGATTCACTTAGTCTTACAGTAGTATCTATTTCTGATAAAAAGCTAGTTAAGGATAACAGATTACATTTAAATAAACAACTCTTCAATGTTGATTTCTACTTTAAACACATCATGAAGATACAAAATATGTACACTTCCTACTTTCCTCTTCAATTCTGTTTACAGCTAAGAAGTTATGTTTCAGAGCGACAGAGTAAAGCCGTTAGCTGTATCTGCATATCAGTAGTTTTTTATGTCCTTGGAAATAAGCCTGGTTAACAACAAACACAGCACCCCTTCTGCCACTGCTAATTGGGTATACTGTAGAAGTTGCAGCACTTAGCTGCTCGGGCAGGTTCTCGGAAAGTGGAGCCATTTAAGAGGTGATAACTTATTGCAGAAACTCACAAGAAGTACGGTCTATGTTGGGAAGTCCACAGTGTAAAAGCTAAGTGTGTGTTGTACCCACATAACATTCTGCCAAAGCATATAATCAAAGTGAAAAAATATCCATGGGACAACTGAGAAGTTTTGTAAGATAGTTTTCTCTATATCAATTGCACCTCAGTTCCTGTGTAAGGAAAAGAAAAACCCAACTAAAATAGGTACTCTACTGTCTTATGGCAATAAAAACAGTGCAGATTACTGATTTTGGTTCCGGAACTTTCACACAGAGGTATTTGGCAACGTGCATGATGTATCATTTCATGTTAGTTTGGGGATGTATCAGAGGCAGGAAAATAATAAACTGTTCTAGTTCTCCTCTCGGGGGAATTCTGAAGCCTTGTTCAGCCGCTTCCCATCTAGCTTCTTAAAATTATCCGTATTATAATGCCTTTTTCATTGACAAGAACAGATGAAAATTAAATGTGCAAGATGAAAGTGCCTTTTGAAGCAGAAAATCAAAAACTGAAGTGCACTTTTGAGTAGTGTGTATTTATTCTCTACCTATGGCCATCAAACTTCATATGAAAGCAAACTGATGGGCTTGACAAAGCTTTTATTTGTTCTCTTTCTATTTCTAAAAAACCTGTGTGGGGAACTATGCTGTTTAACATACTCATAAGTTACCTGGAAAACTACATAAGACAGATCTCAGTTACTGGAGGTACTCAAAGTTACAGCTGATTGCAACGAATCCCAGAATCATCCTGCAGTACTAAGTGACTGCATAATGAAACTGTAGATTAATTTCATCACTGAAAAATGAGAGCTAATATGTAGAAGAAAAATAACCCTAATTGTACATGTGCATTTAGTATATATTTACAAGCTGATACTCAGAAAAAAAGATATGGGAGAATCTGCAGACAATCTCTGAAAAGAATAATTCAACATTTACCAGTAGTGAAAAAAAGGGGAAAAAGTAAGGAATTATTGGGAAAACACTACTGGTATTATATTTCTATAATCCACAGTATATCCAAATCTTTAACAGTGAGTGGTACTCTGGTCATTCCACCTGAAAAAAAAAAATTATATATATATATATATATATATATAATAGAACTGGCAAATATAGAAAAAGCAACAGTGATGATCAATGTAAAACAACCTTCATATGAGAAAAAAACCAAATATACTAGGACTTTTAAATGAAGAAAGGGGATGATTAATGGGGAGCAAGATATGATTTTATAAGGTCATTGTTAGTATAAAACAGAGAAAAAGAAAAGGACTATTCATAGAAACTTAAGAGTGGCCATATGGGATCATACTCAGGTCAGTCCAGCCCAGTGTCCTATCTGACAGTGACCAAAAGCTCAGGCATGTCGTAAAAAGAGTAAGAATGGGGTAAAACATGTGCATCTCCTAAGAAGACTCAGTCTGCAACCACTTCTAGTTTGGTCACTGTCTACGTATTCAGGATTTCCATGGTTTTCTTTTCTATATTCAATAGGTTTCTTTCTGGTCTCTCTTTAATTCCACATAAAGTTTTAGTACCCACAAAATTTGGGAATGAAGGATTTCACAGCTTAACCTCAATAATTTTAAGAACAATCCCTTTTTATTGATTTGGAACCAGTGCTCTGCTTTGATGCCTCCCTTTCTTGTGCTGAAAGACACACTCAATCCCCATATACCCCTGCCATGCTACTCGTGTTTTTCAGACCTCTATCACATCCTGATCAGGCACCTATTTTCCAGATCGAAGAGTCTTATTTTGTTGATCCCACTACAGAAGCAATTCCATACCTTTGATCATCCTTGGTGCCCTTCTCTGAGCCTTTTTTAATTCTACCATATCCCTCATAAGATGAGGGATCAAAAGTGTATATAGTGGTCAAGTTGCAGGTGCTTCACATACTTATGTAGCAGCATACTAATGTTCTTTGGTTTGTTTTTTATTCCTTTCCTAATAGTTTTTAACATTCAGCTTGTTTTTTTGACTGCTGCTGAGAGCTGACATTTTCATTGAATCATCTATCATAACTTGAAGAGCTGGCTCCTCTGCAATAAAGGTCATTTCAGAGCCCATCATTTTAAATGTGGAGCTAGGACTATTTTCCACCCCCCTGCAGCAGTTTACATTACTCCAAATTGCATTTCAACTGCAGTTTATTGCCCCATCTCACAAGGTCCTTCTACAGTCCTTCACATGTGGTTCTCATTTTTACTACTCTAAATAAGTCAATATCATCAGTAAACTTTGTCACCTTGCTATGCCTTCCCTTTTCCCCATCGTTTTTGGATGTGTCAAATAGGGTATGACAAATTCCTTGCAGGACAAGAACTGGGATGTATCACTAAAATTACTGTTCCAGAAGCTTAGCACAAACAAAATACAGTACTTTTCACATATAATTAAATTGTAGAACTCATGGTAGCATGTCATGATGAGGCTTAAAAGTATAAGAGGTTTCAAAACTAATTAAGATAAAATTCAGGAAAGAGACCTCCAGAACCTATTAAGCACAATGTCTTGATTGCAAACGAAGATTCAGAAAATTGTAAAATGTTCACTGTCAGAAGCTAGAGGGTACTCAGTGAAGGATTGTTTCCTATTTGCATCATTTCTTATACACTCTCTCTAGACATCAGCTACTGGCCATTGTTGGAGACAATATACTGTGCCATCTGTATACAGATCAGACATATACATCTGATCCAGTATGGCTGCTTTTATGTTCTTTTATCAGATATGTATTTCAGATTGTTATTAATGTTTCAAAAATGTGCTGTATTTTTACATTTTCAGCAAGGTACTGTATTCTGAAATGTGCTACTAATCTTCATTAGACTGGTCAATGAAATAATAAATGACTGGCCTTTCGAACTCAATGTGCCTTATGTAGGTTGAATATCCATCCCTCTTTAAATCTGTTAAAGATTTTTCAGTGAATTCTTCCTTTATTTTTGATTATTCCTCTTTGAACTGTTTCCAGAAAGTGTATCTGTCCAGTGATAAAAAAGAATATATGATGATCTTTCAGCAGGCAGAACAGCATAAGGGTATGTTTCGTTCTAACGACAGAAGGTTTTGACTTTGAGAGCAATTGACTGAAATTTGAAGAGCACATTACTCCATGGCAAATGTTTCAGAAGTTGCTTTCATTACACATTAACATCCCATAAGTTCTTCAAAATTAAAACATCTGATTTGGACATCAGAAACTGTTTGCTCTAATGGGATCACAACTGAAGACATCATATTTCTTAGCAACATATCTACTCCCAATTATTCACGTATGCAGACTATGACACTAAAGCGCTCCTCCAGACACATGTTCCTCTGTTCCTGTATATCAGCCATGATAAATATTTTCTGGATTCTTTTATTTAGTGTGAATACAACGTATTTGCCAATCATGAAGCAAGATTTCAATACCAATAAATCAAACGCATCGCTTACATACAGTGTAAGGGAATCATCACACTGTAATTGATAAATACACTATTTTTTCTTTTTTATAATCCTCCACCATCCTGATCTAATAAATAGTAGTATTTGTGGGCATTGAATGTGGGCATAAACCACACTTGTTTAGTCAGGTGTTAAAAATGCAGTTGTTGGGGGTTCACATTTGGCAGGCACACAGAGCTAATGAGAAGTAGCTGAAGTGTGTCATCAAGCATGTGGGCAACCTGTGTTCCCTGTTAATTTTGTAAAGTCTCCAGATGTCGTGTCTGTGAATATAAATAATGTGGGTGGAAGCTGATTCTGGCTTTTTTTTTTTTTTTTCCCCCCAAAATTGGAAAAGACTGATATTCAGAACTACAGAAAACACTGTTCTCCTAGGTCTCAGTTGTCATCCAAAAACATAATTTATTATCATCAGACCAACATGAAAACATTTTTATACTATACAGATCACATCTGTATGAGCCTTGTATTTTGGAAACTGAAATTGTTATTTTTCTTTGGGTTGGAAAACATTTAACAAAGAGGCACATCTAGGACATCTAGATGAGGTACCTCTGGTATATCAGAACATTTAGTAATGTGCTGATTTAATATACTGGATCCTCACTTTTTATGACACAGTTTGTATACCTGGGCATTTAAAAACTGTATTTTCATGCATTTAATATGGAACCATTAGGAATTGATTATGGCTTATTGTGAATAAATTGTCTACTATATTTAAAATGATAACTAAAAGATTAATGATGTAAACAGTGTTGACAAAGCTGAACCTCACTGAACAGAGAATCACAAAAGTAGGAATACTGTTGCTTGTATTTGGGGAAACTGTAGGTTACAATGATGAAATGCTCTAAATGGCTGATAATCAAAATGCAAATATTTTTCCCCATGGAAGCACAACTCACAATTATCTGTTGAATCTGGAATATTCAATAATAAAACTTAGACATCTCATGCAGTATTTGTAAGGTGAAACCAAATGAACGTCAAATGTTTTATCCAAATTAATTTTAAACATAACGGATGGCACTTTCCTCTTAGTATCTTTCAGAATTCTCTTAGTCTGAATGAGATTCTGTAATTACATCAACACATATAAAATACTGTAGATCAAGATGCATATTTTAAATTGTTAGCATGTAAGACTGCAAAGAATAGGAAAAATTAATAACATGATACGTTAAAGCATGAAAGTGATGATGAAAAATATTATGTGACCATTAATATGCGCGATTTTCCACCTGTTAAAAATAAAAAATAAATAAAGAAATAAAGAAAAGCTATTTTTTTTTTTTAGGAAGGGAACAGTGTAGAATGCTGCTCTTAGGCACTGATTCTACAACATAAAATACATGCATAATTCTTCCTTTTTATTTCTTTAAAACTTCAGCAGTCAGACAATAGCTTACTGTAATAACAATCACTGTCTTTTTCTCATTATCTTGAGAAAAACAGCGGCCCTTTGTTCATGTAGTTTCATGTATAACATGCTTTCTGACCTATACCGTGAAGTCAAAGTGTAGCTACAGTGTTAATTTATACACAAATATTTATTTACAAAAATCTTCCTCTCCACAGACACAGAAAAACACTCGAAGAAGGGAAAAGTACCTAAAGTAGGCGAACCCAGGGATAAAATTCCACTCATCGGCACCCAGTTCTGCCCATCCTGTTGAGCGGGCTGGATGGGAGCATCCTGTGTTCCTGTGATCCCGGGCTTTCCTTACACTGCTGTAAATTGCAAGAGCATTGTATCTGTCTTCAGCGAGCCCCAGGAATCAGGCATAGCGTACAGGTAGGTAGGCTATTCCTCTCCACTGTTTCACAGCATGCAGTGATTTGATGTAGCTGAAGGTCAACACTATAAATGAGACATCCTAGCAACTGGTAAATGGTCTCCACACTGGCTGCTTGCTAAAACAACTGCTAGACTATGTTGATTTAATAAGCAGTTTGCTTTTAAATTCGGCAATTATTCTTTCTAATCTACTTTCATTTATACAGGTGTTGCTAGTTTGAAAGAGATATGGAATTTCAGTAATACTCGTGGTATGAATAGAGATCAGTTAATTATTTTGATCAAAGTCTCCCTTTTAAATGTTTTTCACAGCCTTAGAGAGAAAAAGAAAAGGAAATTACAGGCGGAGGAAAAAGAAATTGAACAAGGTCTATTGGGTCCTTAAATCCAGGAACAATTTAATGCTCTTTTTTCAAGAATATGAATCAGAAATTTGTGTTCAATAAAAGCCTTAGGAGGAAAAAAATTCTTTAAGAACATGCAGCTTTTTCTTAAGTTTCATGCTGAACAGCTGCAAAATTACATAGCTTCCAGCTCCTGCTTGGCCCAACATTAAGCATGGTCAGCTATCAACATATGACACGAGAAAGACTGCAGGCATTTCTTTATTATCAAGTATCTTGTAAACTGATCAACATCGTTCTCACATAAAAGATACACCAATCACATAGATACAGTTTTTATACTTGTATAAAATTATTATATATATTATCGTATATCATAGTTATGTACATTTAACCGATTTTATATGAAATGCATTCTTATGTGTAGACACGGTTATACATTAAAAATGACAGTTATGTAGGTCTTTACAAAGCCCCTACATTCAACCCCCATTTCAACTATGGATAGAAATTTAGAATAGACTCAGGATGAGGAAAGCAAGCTGATTACACATCTACAAAATAGCTCAGATGTCTTTTTGAACATCCACAAATTGGTGAAAGGGACCATTCTGTACAAAGGATAAAAAAAAATCAAACTACCCAGGTGCCTAAGAGGCAGGTAAGTAATGGCCTAAAATTTTTATAAACGAAGGTTTGTAAAGAAAACGGTAAGTCATTTAACACACGAGATGGGGCAGTAAATAACGTAGATTTAACATCGTGTGTGTGTGTGTACTTGCATATACACACACAAATTACCTATATATACTAACACACATTTAAACAACTCCCACCATAGCATAAATTTCTCAAAAGAAACAACAGAATCTCAGTTATGCTATTGTCCACATTAAATTCAATGGGGCAAAACACTTATTAGTCTATCATTAGTTTGAAATGGCATCAGAGTGAAGGATCATGAATTACTACCTGTTCTGCAAAGACAAGGAACCTAGAACACAATACGACATTAAAAACTAAACTACTGCTTTCTTAGGATATTGCACCTGAAAAGGACCATCCTGGTAATAAAAAAAATGAACTTTAAACTCTGGGCCTTTTCACTGTGTAGCTAATTATCACCTCACTTCTGTAATTTGAATGTCCAGTGTGGGAGACTTTCACATAGATGGTGATTCATCTAAGTCTCTAAGACAGAAAAGAGGTGTTGCCATGTGGTGGTATCTCCCCAACCACAGAGAGAGTGTAAAATGATTTGCAGTAACGGCGATTTCTTTATAATAAAGATCAAATTAGGTACAATTATTTCCATCTGAACTGCTATAGGTCCAAGAAGTAAATCTGCAATTGACCTATTACCCGTTTCCTACCGAACTTATCTAAGAGTACTGATTAACAGATCATTAGACTCAAACGACGGCACATGGACTGGATCTCCCTATGTTTTCTAAAATACATTATGTCTGCAGAAGAGGAAATATAATCCAAATTAATGCAAATTCAACAGTGAGGCAACTAGGTCAGTGGTGTAGATCCCACAGATTTGAGCACCAGGACTGCCATTTTTAGAATTAGTGATATTTCTTATCAGTCTGAAAAGTACAGGGTGCTTTTCATGTAACCTAATTTAGGACATCTGCATCTGAGCTAACCACTCAAGGTTCCCTTTATAGACAGTGGGAAAAAATAGGCACTTCTGGGCTGACTTTAATTCTCAAGTATTTCAGACGTTTAGGAAGAGACAAACAATTAAAAATGCCTATTTGTTTCAACTGACTATACTGGCAATACAGTGTTCAAATGTAGAGGGCTACGCCGATGTCTGAATTCAGTTAAGTGAGTCTTAGCCCACATGTTTGCAATTAGATGCTAATCATTTGAGAAGTTAGCAAAGTATTGCTTCAGAAAAGGCTGGAGAGAAAATAATGCGACAAAAGATTGTGTAATGAACTGCACTGCAGAATGCAAGGTCATGCACTCTGAACAATTTTGTATATAGGAAGCAGTTGGTCCAGCGGGTAAATAAAACTGGACTCAGGAATGCATTAGCATGACCGTCCTATTGCTGGAACCTAAATAAGCTCGTTCAGGATCAGGTGTCTCTATCTTGAATAGCACGATGAAGCACAGACATGTCTTTTGACCAATGCTATTCTTTTACTGACTGTTAACCAGTAGTTAAGCTGTCACTTTTCCACTAGGCAAGGTCAGCAGGATCACAGGAGGAAACATCATCTTCACTGAGACTGATGCTTGCAACAGACATTTAGGCTGAGCTGTCTGGGTTTCCTCTTGAGTTTCTGGATCGTGCATTGCTCTACTTGGAAATGAGAGCGCAGAACACGCTCTGCATTTATTAGCGGACAGCTCTGCAGAGCAAAAGGCATGAGGAACTGCCTGCCTCCTCCATCTTGTCCCTTCATAAGACAACTAGTTAAGAGCACAGGAATTGCATGTTGCAGTCAGCTTCTGGAAAGCTCATGGTTAAGGTACCGAAGAAATGGGAAGATAGGATCTGTCTTACCTATATACACCACATATACACATCCTAGTATATGTGTACAGGCTATGATGAATCTTTGTTTAGCGATGTATGCCAAAGTACAGTACAATAAAGGGAACAGGTCTAAATAGGTTTGCTGTGTTCATAGAACCTACTATGAACCTAACCTGTTCATAGAACTACTAAACTTCTTGTTTAGTTATTTGAAAATTATTTATGTTCAAAAATTTTTAACTGGGAAAATATTAGCTCTTTTGACTTAGAACAGCCTTCAGAGTAAACCATTTTCCTCCCAAAATTATTTTTAAAATCATTATCCAAGGCAATGGATGACAAGCGTATTATAGAGAGGTTTTTTAGCTACTCATCTAACACTTCTGGCATGGAGAGACAAATTACTGCTCAAAAACTCAGGACTGTTGGGTCTAATAATGTTACATGAAGTAAAATATACTTGGCACTTCCCTAGACCTTGTTAAATGTGATTTAAAGATATTATAAATAATGGTAAGTTAAAATATCTAGTCTAAGGCCTCTATTAGTTTCTCCGTTTATTAAAACTCATCCAACTCAATATTGCTTTCATTTCTTTGCTGTTCATGCTGTGGTACAATGTTATATTACAATATACTACCCAGTTAGCAGCAGCCTGCAGTCATATCATAATGAGCTAGGGGCAATCATTTTTTTACAGTGAGTTGATTTTAAATTAATTTCAACTTACTCCATGATTTTTGGTTCACCTCCCAAATTACAAACACTGATGGCCTCATTATTGAAAAAAAAAGCACCTGGGAATGACTTGAAGTATGCTGACCAGCAGTTTAGACATCACATAGAAAATATTTCACATAGAAAATATTTATGGGTACAAAAATCATCATCAGTAAAGAATCTGAAAAATGGAGGAAGATTAATTGTACAGTGTACAGTACTGTATAACACGAAATGAACTACCAAATGGTTAAAAATAATGAAAAATCCATGTTAAAGATGAAAAAAGATCTTATGTACATAGCAAACATTTATTATTGCTATATTATACCTAATTTGGATAAGCTAACAAGTGTATGGAATAATGCATGAATATTTTTCATTAATCTCCAGATACACAGATATCTCAGGCAACCACAGAATAATAAACATAGTTGGGAAAGTTGATAAATGCTTATTTGAGACAACAGTTTTGCAAAGTATCTGCTGCATTTATTTGAGGTGTTCTGGCTTCAAGTCTGTATTGCTACGGAGTCATTTGTTTATGAGAGCCACACCAGACTGTTACCCCTTTGCTTAGTTTACTATTCTATCAATGCTAAACAAATCACAAGAGCAAGCAAAAAATTGTCTTTCTCTTAAATAAGATAAGAAGCCGCATTTGAACTTCAAAATATAGTATGTACACAGCTACCCTCTCTTCTTTTTTGGTACAACCCTCCTCTGGGAGCAAACAGCCATTCTGGAAGAGAGCTTGTGCTCAAGGTACAGGCTATTCAACGCAGCAGAGAGCATGGTAGATTCCTGGGATGAAGGAGAAAACAGCGATGCAGGCTGGTCAGGCGGGGACCTGACAGGGAAGACTGAATGGATGGAAATTTAACAATACGGGCTAACTATGGGGCTTCAGAAGGGAGTGGAAGTTACTCAGAAAGGCCCGGGGGGCACAAACACTTCCCAATAGTGTCTGATGTTGGGCTAAACCGTCTGGGATGGTTCTCACATGTAAAGGGTTTTCAAGCCCTTAGGAGGCAGGTTCTGAGAACACCACCCCTTTTCGCCCTCCCCCATCAAATATAATAATACCTCAGCACATGCATACCCCAGGTGCTCCCTGAGGGGGAAGGCCCTTGAGTTCCGCGGCCAGCACACACGGTGATGGGGTATGCGACAGAATATTTGGTTACAAGCTTAAGTGCTTTGGGTTTTTTTTCTTTTCATCACATAGGGAAGAATGAAAGTCAGTACAGTTACCTCAGAATTAATATTTTTTTTTCATTTTTAAATATTTTTATTATGTATTTTTAAAAGCATTTATAAAATTGTATTTTAGAAGTTACTTCAAATTTATGTGCTGATATTGCACAGGTTGCTTTCAGTGTGGCAATACTTCTTTCACCACTGAACGTGAAATACAGTGGGGTTCTGTATTAATGCTATGGCTGAATATTTTTTCAAATATCCAAAGCATAGTTAGCTGTGGAAATCATTGCAATAGGAAGTTACAGAAACTACAGATACAAATTACTTAATAATGACAAATTCATGACTAAGAGGCTCATCAACCATAGAATCATGGAATCATAGAGTGCTTTGGGTTGGNAACAATGCCTGTTGAGTGTCTGGATCCAAAGGTACGCTCCAGCTCTGCACGTCCCTAACCTCAGAACTACTAGAAAGGGAGGTGTTCTTGTGAAAGAAGCATGGTGTTAACTCCTTTGCTTTTAATAAGCTTTTCTCAAACTGACGTCTCTGCTACCAGGTACCAGGCGAGACGCTGTGCAGTGTATTTTGGGGAGAGAAGGAGTAGCATGATTTTGACAAATAGAGATGCTGGCAATTAAAAAGGTATGTGTAGAGGACTGGCACTTATTTTAGGGGCTAATAGATATAGAAAAAGATGACCTAGTACTACAGATGGAAAGATTTCATTGCATATGAAATTATGAAGTAATTCTTCAATGTTTTAACATCTCTTTTCTCTGATGAGCACCTCTGTCTGTTGGTTTTGAACGTATTTTATGTCCAGTGGCCTACTTCTGAGACATATCTTAGCAGTACATCCTGCTTTTGCGATTATGGTCCAACAGTGCTGATTCACTGCTGTTTTCTCAAACCAAATTATATTAACAAGTATTACTTCTGAAATAAAGACTATTAGGAGAAATCATCGTGTCTCACAGTGCAGTTTAATTATAAAAAGATAACCACCTAAATGACCACCAAGATTCAAGTACATTTTGTCCATAAGCAAGGAAGCAGCCCTGCTGCATTCTTTATTCTCCATCTCTCATCCCCGCCATTTTTTAGTAGAAAGCACATTCATATCACAGCATAGAAGTGTATTATTAATCATACAGAACTGGATGACAAACATTAATAATAAAAACAATGACAAAAATGCAAGCAAACTGAGTAAGATATGTCCAAAAAAGGTTAGGTAGCATCTCGTTTGTTTTGATGTGTGTTGGTAAAACTAAGTATGTCGTTATTAATAAATCTGCTAAGCTATCTGAAATTTGTGTCCTTTTCCTTTATTACTTACTACTATTTCTAAAGCTGCATTCCAATTTTTTACATGTCAACGTTATAATATTTTAGCTAAAGACAACCACTTGTGGATCAAATAAGCAAAGAAAGCCCTCTTGGAACATCTCAAGACTGCACGAGTGTTTTGACTTCACAGGAGTTATTTTGTACATGTAAGACTTCCGCCTTGAGCTAAATGGCAGAGGAAAGCATGATGTTATGTTTAGGACATTTGTAGAAAATAAAATGCTTCTAACTATTGTCATTCCTACCCTTCTAAATAACTGGTATTTACTTGAAGCTTCTGTTTCTCAGGTCCAGAATGTTAACCTTTTGTTTCCACTTGAGCAAATGCCTTGCTGAAGAACAACTGGAATGGCCTCAGTGGGAAACAGCCTACCGAGGTAAAACTCGTGCCATTGTGGCTTTAGACACTTCATTTACGTGCCTAAACTCAGATATTTTTTTTCTTGACTCTTGGTAGCCAGGTTCCCTGTCTGAATCAGCCCGTCAGGGCTTCTTTTTATTGTCCACTGACACCAGAGGCAATGCAAGGAAATAAGCAAGTAATGTAGCTACCAGCGTTGGGTATCTAAAGTTAGGCATTGCATATACTCCCCAGTTGTGACTATTATACAACATCAGAGGTGGTGTTACATAAATGCTACTTCCTTTACATTTCATTCCATGAGCCTGAGAAATTGAAGCCTAATAAATAACCTCATTAATAGAAAGACTGAATTAGAAATTATTTGGTTTGACGCATACAAAAATGATCTGTATACATAAAATCATTACATTTCATAAAGAAGAAAAATTGGATTTACTAGTCAAGTAAGTACATTTTGTTTTATCTATATTCTTAGGGGCATTATTTAAAAATGAATGAGAGATGAATGTGGAAGATAAAACATATACATAAAAATGTCACTTTCATATAATTATACATAGCACATTAAAGAAGCGAGACAATCTACAGTCATTTTAAAACTGATAATCTCGGTCACACTCCTTGTTTGCTGTTGAGTATCAAGACTCTCACCCTTCTCCAACTGCAGCGTATTGCAGCAGCTTCATTTAATCGCAAAGCCTTGAAGCAGCTCTCTTCTGCCAATCCTTGCAGCCGCATTGCTGCTTTCAGTTCCCCACGTAACAGACAAGTGTGTTTCAGCGTGCAGAAACTGCATGAAGGGAACTCAGAAGGGGGAAAGGAAATACCTCCTTCAGAAGGCCCGGCAGATCATAAAGTATACAGCTATAGATGTAGATATAGACTCAAATTCCTTCTCATTATATTTACTCTGCTGTGGATTCTCGTAAAATATATACGCAAATACATTCTTGAGAGTAAAAGCGAGAGGGAAAAATGCAACCCCTGAAAAGGTGTTCTGCAATTAAATTGGTCTCTGTAAAACAGGAGATCAGGCTAAAAAAAAAATAAATAATTAAAAATCTCATTACCAGTAAGCCACCTGCTGAGATAGCGACTCCTTTCAGAGACTACTGTATCTTTTAATATTGAATTACCTACACTGGAGCAAAGAAGGGAGAGAAAAAAGGAAAGGAAGATCCTTGATTCCGTTAGATTTTGAATCTTCCTCTGGAGATGCCCGTCTCCCTTGGCAAGATCAGAGGCTTAGGGCATCACTTGGCTTCCTTCAAAGGCATAAGCACAACGTTTAAGATTCAAAGCCTAAAGGAGACCCGTATAAGCCACGGCGGAATGTAAAAGGAGCACGTACCTACATTCTTGTGCTATTCATTCTTCTGCTAAGAATTCTTGTACTTCTACTGTTCATTCTGATGCTAAAATAAAAAAAATAATTAAAGAAAGAATAAAATAAAAAACCAGAAAACTTTGGGTCAGATCCTGACTTTGTTTAAATTGCTGTAGCTGTGCTACGAGCCATCTGTTCTTTAGGTTCAAAAACCATTTAAAGCTGCTAAATGGCAACAACGAGTTTCATTTTCAAAGTCCAAAGAACTGAATAGCAAGAAAATGAAAAATCCAACAATTATTTAAATAATAAAGAAGTGCAGTGGCTCTAATTCTCCACACTCGAAAACACAGTATTATCATTTACATAGACGAAAAATGAACGTTAAGGGGCTGAAAATGCCAACGGTCTGAACTGGTAAACTTTTACACCCGGCTTACAGAAGCCTTCAGGTGTAGGGCATCACAGTGCAAGACATGTGGTTAACAGCACAAGTGCCAATAATGTCGTTATTACCTTCTTAATGATAACCTTGCACGATATAAACCATACGCATGGTTTAATAGGCAACAATTATTAAATTGTTGATTTAAGGCAAAATGAAGCTTCTTCGTGGGCACTTGGGGCTAAACAGTAATACTACAAATGGGGAGGTTTTATGTGTGTATATATATATATTTACTTTTCAAATGGGATTTTATATTGCACTGTTACTGTAATGTAGTACATGAAAAAATAAGCCAAACTTTTCTATAATATTATCTCAGAGTGCTGCTTTTTTTGAATGAGCATCATGCTTTCAAATGCATATGGTCTAAGTAACCCAATTTTATACAGTATTATCTAAACGTAGACCAGGAAAGTCTTCCATGAAGACACACTACCTAGTATCTTCCGCTTCATCTACACTTTTTTATAGTAGACGGGAATTCTGCCACTGAATTCAATGAAAAAAAAAATTACCACACATGAAAAGTTCTATTTAAATGTGCAGCAGCCGAAACGTTTCACAATTCGACCTATTCTTTTTGAGGGCAAGCAAACGCTCAGCACCTTTTTGAAAAGCACGCCCCTCAACACTGTCGAAAGGCACGTCATCTGTAAGCGCCAGCCACCCAGCAGACAACCCTAAGCTAGCTTCCAACCAGCTGACTTGAGAGATTGCTACCTCGGCAGCTGCGAAAGGATGAAACCACAGCAAAACCCAACCGAGACACCAACTAAATACCTGGTCTGACAGCCAACACAGAGCTCTGCACGCCCACAGCTACACTGCTGCCACCAGAAGAGTTACCAAGACGAGATGAAGTCACGCAGTAACTGCAGTACGGACACAATCAAAACAGGTCACACAATTAATGTCGCGCCATGACGGTGAGAAGATAAACGTTTAAAGAATGGAACGAGTGATGGGAAATAGGAGGGAACGATGGTTAAAACTGCTCAAGCAGATGCCGCAGCACTCTCAACTTTCATCTTGCTAAAGATGATTATTAATGATCTGGCAGGCCGAGCAAGCAATGAGGTGGCAAAACATGCAGATGACAGGAAATAATTTAAATCAGAACAAATAAAACGGGAATTTCAGAGATACTCAGTGAGGTGAATCACCTCCTAACAGTTTGCTTGCGCTAAGGCTTGAATCAACCTACATTCTTAGCAGTTTCAGGCTGCACTTTTGCACATACAGAAAGTTGAAATAGGATCTGAGGAGAGGAACACCCTGGGAAATTCGAAAAAAGGAAAAAATCATGGAATTATTGTCTTGTGGCAAAAAGGGTAAATCTGGGTGTAAAATTAGTGATTTTTTGCTTATCGCACAGATAACTAATGAATTCAGTCACCCATCATTAGCCAAATGAAAAGACTGCATCTTCATGTGCATTTGTCAAATACCTAACGCATCGGTGTGAGTTGTAGTCGAATTCTTTGTGCATTTCAACAATAAAAACTACTACCGTCCGTTATGTATTATACAATCTTTGAGTTTTTATTTTTTTCCAGAATAACGAGTAGCAAGATAAAAATGGGCATGGCTCGATTCGGCTACTCGTTTTTTTACACGTGTCGTCATCTTGCCCTCCTTTCACCTCCTTGCTGTATCCCCATCTGCTTGTTACGCTTAGGACGTGCTAAACACGCTTGATTCAAGCGCTGCAAAGAGCCGGTGACAGGACTCGCCGCGTGTGAAGTCAAGATTTACGGCCGTCTTTGCCTTCGAAGGGGCCTGCCCGTTAGTTGCGGGCCGTGCGACGCCTCACGGCAGAGCCCCCGTCCTTACTGCTACCAGGACACCGACCGCCACGAGGAGAGCGGCGGCAGCGAAGGGGAGGGCGACTTGGTCCCGCCGGGCAGGCCCAGCCGGGGTTCCCGTCGCGGGGCTGAGGAACGTCGTGCGAGCCGCGCTCCCCAACGTGCGACCGCCGCGCCGCCGCCAGAAGGTCCTGGAGAAGAG
>VZTL01025959.1:0-12437 GCA_013400535.1 Scopus umbretta
TCTTCCAGCAGATTTACAACAAACTACCCGAGATTGCTCTCTAGCAGATTTGTGTTTATAAGTCCCTGACCAATGATTTTTCACAACCGAGTGGAACAATACATTTCAATATAGCTGCAGTATGTTCCTCACATTACACTCTCTCTCTCTTTAATCACAACGGTTACACACTGATAGTTAAAGAACACATCCTGTGCTGGGGGAAAAAAAAAACAAAATACACAATACTGTATACTGGACAGTAATCGCTATTTTTTGTTAAACTGTAAATTTAAGTTAAATAGTCCTACCTTTAAAACAAACAAACAAAACCCCCATATGTTATACAAGATAAAAACATTATTTAGAATTTGCTGAATACACACTTGTAAAAAGTATGTTGGGAATTGAAATATAAGTAGGAATTACGCCTCTGAATGCCAGGTTGCATTCATTTCTACTGTTCAGGTTTCTACATAACTCTCCTGGTTCGAACTAATAATTCACCACCAAAAAAATGACAGTAAAAGTACAGCTCAAACAATTCCCATTGTATCACTTAGCCCACTCAGTTTAACCAAACAGCAATGAAAACACTGGAGCCTTACCTATATGACAGCCTCAATTATTACCAAATTTAAAATCTTGCCCAATTCTGTTAATATTAACAAAGCATACATTTCCTTATTATGAAAATAAAATCACAAATTTATTATAAAAGCAATGACTAAGTCATTCCATCACCAAGACAGACACTCACATTCCACTAAAACTTCAATTCAGTAGTGTTGATCAAACAGTAATCATGTTAAGCATCGATTTATGTATTAGAGAAAGCTACTTTTTCAACCCATTCAGAAAGACAATAAATAACAGGAAAATTACTAAGTGCCACATTACTGCATACCTTGTAATCTGGACGAATGTTTGCAAAATATATGTAAGAATCTACAGCTAGCGCAATTTTCAGTCCACTTCCCTCCCAAGACAAGGCAGATATCTGTTTGCCAGGAACTTTCAACGTGCGCAAATGCTTTGTTAAAACAAGGAAAGAAAAAGATTCTGCATTTATGACAGGAAAACCACTCTAAAATACATAAACAACAGATTTGATAGTTGATGAAAACCAAACATAGATCTTTACAGTACCCCATAATGACTCCCAAAATTACAAGACACATGCAAACAAAGGGGGAGATATTTAACATGCATTACCATAAAGTGTTCTTTTGCCTCACTTCTTTTTTTGTCAGAGAGAAAGAAAAGGACTCTGTGATAGTTCAAACTTACAGAAATTAACAATAGATTGAAAATGACAGTAGAAACATTTTTTCCTTTGTTGGTAATTTGAATCACCTTTACTACTAAAATAAACACAACAATAGTACTGATACCAGACATGCCTTAGAAGTCTCATTTATGCTGGAAGTGTATTAGTGGAGGTACAACACCCTTAACTAAGGCTGATAATTTAAACAAATAAAAACATATAGCTAATCTATGTCAAAAGCATACAATGAATCAGCTGCAGAGGTACACGATCTGCAGTGAGGCAATGGACATTTTCCTCTTCTCTATTCCCTTTCAGAAAAAGTCTAAGAAAGGCAATTAGATGTCCATTTACAATTTAAGAGATAGCAAAGAAATACACTTTCCATCTTTTTTTTATATCTTTATTTTGCTGTAGAATTTGAATGAAGGAAACAACTGAATAAAAGTGTTTTCAAAAACTGTAATCGTAGTCCCACAGAGCACTTTTTTGTGGGAAGCTTTTTGTTTGCAAATAATATAAATGTATATAATAAAGGATACATTAATCTACTATTTACTGTAAGATCTTGAATAATCTTAGGCTTTAAAAAAATACAGCTTTTTACTGAGCAGAACACTGATACTTATGCTTAGATCTAACTTTCCTTTTGAGGGCATAACTTTGTGCCTAAACAAACTGTTGTCAGTGAACTTGCACAGTTTAGTACCTATTCTATGCCTTTGATCAGATGCAAACACCATGTCCAAATACTGGCCATACATTATTCCCAGAAGCTACTATCTTCCAAAAAGTTAAGTCTGTAGATGAATATCAGAACTAGTACAAAATAATTCTAAAATCTAAAGAATTTACTTCCAAACACTAGATACAGAATCTGGAACACCTGTTTCAGTTAATCTGAAGGACATGAGCAACCAGGGACATAACATTATTGCCAAAGGTTTTGGTTCTATTTAATACTTTCAACTAAGGGAACCCCTACAGATGATGTTGGATCTTAACCCCTTCACAGCATGGCTCACAGCTCTGTCCCTACCACAGTTATCCTCAGGGCTGACGAGCACCTCCTCTGTACAAGGGCCAAACTTCCTCACACTCTGATACCAGACACTAATTTACCAATTTCCAGATATAGTACTAGGAAGGAAAGTGAAATTACCTGAAATTACTTTGCAAGGCAAGAATAGCACCATGAACAAAATATATAGGAAACTTGTCTCTCAGCTGTTGAACACTTAACATCTTATAAAAAAAGACAGGAGGTACAAGAAACATTTACAAAACGATATCCCCAACAGACAAATGAAGATTAGAAACAGTTTACCTTTTCTGAGGTTTCTGAGCCATTGCTTTTACTGATACCAGAGGCCGTCTTCTCCGTTTTACTGATTCCATAAAAACAGAGGGGAGCATTCACTGCCTTATTTTAAACTCTGAATCTAGAGATGCCTAGGTCTCTTACACAGCCAGTGGAGAAAGACAGGTACTTCCAGATTTGATACACAGGTGTCAAGTGAGCATCTTAACTGCTGCCTAAGCGTTCCAAATCGCTTAATTGACTATAGTCTGAACTCGGGTATCCGAGTTAGGTGTTCAAAGTTAGACACTGTACACATCCCATCATTTAGCGTTTTATGAGATGCACTTGGATTATCACACTGGCCACTAACTTGTTGTTCTAAAAGAGTACCTGGTCCTGTGTTGTCTTTCCAGATCCAGGTGGATATCCTAGATACCTCAGAGCACATTAAATACACTAAACACCTACATTTTGGCATGCAAATTCCACCAGTAATGACCACATAGACAAAACACAGAACTTAAATGTTTTTTTATCTTAGTATATTAACTATTTTTACCTCACCAAACGGAGTATAGAACTGCACAATGTTTACATCTTTATCTTGAGAAGTTGCTTTTAGGGACCCTGCCACCGCCAAGACGCTTCCACAGTGGTTCCACTGAATACATACTACATTCATACCAGTATCGATCAAAACAGGATCTAGTTTTTGAGAAATAAACATTAAGAATATGAACACAAGTAGACATTTTGGGTCAAGGGTGGCCAGTAATTAGTACCTCACACTTTGTACCTACTGTGGTCATTCTCGTCTCTCATTATCTGGCATCTTCCATTGTCGTAACAGACAGCAAGACAAGGACAATCTGGTTCAATGTAGCCTTCTGTACCATGATACCAATGTATTCCAGCAATACTGAATGCTCCAGTTAAGTTCACCAAACAACTCAGTTTCATTTTCACCTAGACAAGAATGGTTAATTATTTCAAGTCATACACAACATGGTATTTAGAAAAACGACTTGTATCTCACAAAATACCAATGTCTATGCAAAATCTTTTTCCTGTCCCAAGAAAAATTTTCACATTCCCCAAATTCTAAGAGTTTGAAAATCTTCCTTATTCAAAGCCAGATCAGACATATGAAGACATATATTTTAATTATAAAGAAGTACTTTAATGTTGGCATTTTTGTTCTTTGAAAAGTAATTTAAAAACAAAGAAAACAAAACAAACAAAAAAAACCCCACCACACATGTGCGCGCACACACACAAGGAACCCACTGGAACTTTGCAAAAAATTAAAAATAATTTCAAACCATTCCTGGCCACAAGATTTCTTTTTAAAAAGAAACTTTTTGTCAGCCTTTTCTTGATAAAAGTATCTTGGATAATATATAGAATTCATTGGAAAAAGTAAGTGTCCAAATTAGAATACCAACTAAGATAAGTTTACTTTTGTAATTATTATCCTTGCATATCTGGTAACACAGGTAAGGGCTTTTTCTGAAAAATAAGAGTGTACCTGGGTCACTTTGAGGGGGGCTACCAGGTAACAGAGGACGGGAGGACACACAACCACACACACTGTTGATAAAAGACTGGGGAGAAGGGCAGGGGGAGCAACAACAACTTATTTTTAAAATTTCAGTAATTTACAGCACATGCTAGAAACACCACGACTCACGCAGTGGAAAAAAAGAAAAATACAGTGGAGGGTTAAAGAAGAGAAAATGGGAAGAGTAACAAGTACTTTCTTAGGGAAGGGAAAAAAAGGAAAGGAGGAGAAAATTCACCATAATAGGCATTCAAAAGTCAAGAACATGGTTCCAAACACACTGATCTTTTCAAAGTCAGTGTTTCACTGCTGTTTAGCATTCTGTCATAGCCATATGCAAATATTCCAAATAAGTAGATGAAAATCAGTAAGTAAACTGCAGTTTTAGGAATGCAGCACTATTATAGTGACTTCCTTTCATTTTTCCACTTATTACCAGGTTTTCTCTGAAGCATTCCTTACGTAATAAAGAATGACAGAAGCAATGGGAAAATAAACTGCTGCTTTATTCTAAAAGCACACTAGTACTTTTAACATAGGCTTCATTTAATTTAATTATCATTCAACTTAGTATCACCATACATATTTTTACATTTTCAGTAACTTTTGCAAGGCAAGACATTAGTTGATGTGATATTCATTTAGCTACCAAGAAAGAAGTATTTATATGAGAAAGCTGCAGCTACATAAACCTTGAAAAAAAACTTTGTGCACAAGACCTTGTCCAGTTCTCAGTACTGAAGTCCACCAACTAAACAAACAAACATGAAATAAATTAAGAGGAAGTTCAGTTTTTATGCCTGTTGAAGTTAATACCTTTATTATACCACCATGAACTTACAATAAAATTTCCCTGATTGTCATAAATGTGAATCTCTCCATTTGCCATTCCAAAGAGTAAAACTTTGCTATCGGAGGACCAGGCCACATGGCACAGGTGGGTACCTTTCAAATCTTTTCCCCAAATGCGATTACCTGTAACAGAACATCGATTGTACTTAAGAAACATACCACAAAATTAAAAATAGGATGCAAGTTACCAATGTAAAAATTGAAACAGCTGAAGAAAGTCAAAGCAACAATTAGAAAGTAACTATTAATTGTATTTACCTAGAGAAACAGAGCCACTAATGTACATAATACAGAAAACAAAAGCTATGGAATACCACAACAATTAGTAGAGCTTAAATTTTACCATCCACTGATCCAACGATCACAGCTCCATCTTCATACACAATACAAATCTTTTGTCCATCAGCATTCCAGCTCATACTTCGAACAACAGATTTATTTCTATTGTTAATCATCTCTTCATACCAAGCACCTATTAGTAGTGAATGAAAAAACTGAGTTATACTTCTGATTTGATAATCCTCTAGTGGATTCAAGATACACGCTAATCACCAAATTCAAAGAGTAAAATTATTCTCAATTAAAAAGATATGCAAATAGGATGATAATGACATTTCTTAGCAATATAAATTCCTGAAGTTATTAAAAAACCAAATAAAATACAGACACACAAAAAGTTTATAAAAGTTACCAAGCAATCAAATTAGGTGTCCAATGAAATGGAGAAAGCTGAGAAAGGCCTGCTTGTAAGTAAATATGGGATAGTAGGTTACCTGTGACTTTGCAATGTAATATACAACAAAAAGATACAGACGCAATGGATTTTGGAAAGGAATTAAAAACGAAGTTGTTCCGCCCTTCTAGGAAGACTACGCTATAGTGTCCCCCTGACTACACAGACATAATTATTGCGAAATCCAGTGTTCAGATGTGAGCTCTTATTTCCAAAAAGAACCTGACGAATGAGGAATCGGAGAGGGGAGCCAAAGTCCGAGAGGGGCCTTACAGGAAGACATCTGTGCTTATGTAATTCCAGAACTGACAAGAATACACTAGAAAACATAAACGGAGGGAACAAATCAAAGACAGGAATATGTACTAAGGAATTTACTGGTTATTTTCCAAAAGTAAGAGATGATTTATGTGACAGCAGCCACCACATATCAGGCAAAAAGACTAGTCAGGTGATACTCTTTATTCCTGAAATGAGAAGCTGAGCTGAGATTTTGTTTCCATTTTTCATTAAACAAAAATCCCCAAGACAAAAAAGAAAACCCTTTATTTTCTCTTTCTTTCCCACATGTGTTGGAAGGTGGTTCATTTGACTGAGAGGTTTGCTGGCTTTTAAATTGTGTACCAAAGAAGTACATGTATGTGAGAAAAGGTCAAGAACAATAAAAACCAATTACAGCAATACGCTGCTTAGTCACATTAGTTCACTGCCTTAATTAAACATCTCTAAAGATTGTTTTTATGAAAAGTATTTAATTGAGGTTCTAAGCAGGGTTGCTGAGTTCTTGCAGTTCTACCAGTATGTCTGTGCTTGATGCACTTTGCAAAACTATTTAAATATTACAGTGATACCCAGAACAGATCCTATACCAAGAAGCACTGCTTCATTTTTCTGTTCAGTATACTATTTTCTTCCAATGGAATAAAGTCACAGAAATAAGAAAATAAGAAATTTAGAGCAGTTTACCAAGCATATGGCTAAGAACCGGTATCTTCTCTTAAGGCAGCTCTGCAGGACAAATGCCTTTTTATTTGTGATTACACTACAAAAAAAGTAGGCAAGTATGACAATAAAAACTTAGAAATTGATTTAAATCTATTTTGAGCTTTACAGTGTGCAAAATAAAAAGTCTGAAAAAGAATTGTGAAAATTGCTGGGGGGGAAAAAAAAAAAAAAGAAAAAAAGATTTCTCAAAACATGGAATACCTTTATATAGCATCCACACAATGATGAGTCCATTTTGATCACTGGTAGTCAGTTTTTGATACTGTTCATTCCATGTCACCACTTGCACAGAACCTAGAAAATGATACAAGTTTTTTATTTACACCATATAAATAAGTTAATAAAAACACCGCAACCGACTCAACCTGGAGCTTTTCAGAAATTTGCACTGCTGACTGGCTTAGTTTTAGGCATTCTTTCTGCATCGCTCATTTCTTCTTTCAAAATTCTGCTAAACAGCTCCTTTTGCTTCTGTATTCACCCACAGAGCATCCTCTCCAAATTCCGCTCAGAATATTGCTTCAATACGCAAACCCCAAATCCTAGCTTTGCTGTTTCTAACCNAGCATCCTCTCCAAATTCCGCTCAGAATATTGCTTCAATACGCAAACCCCAAATCCTAGCTTTGCTGTTTCTAACCACTTCTGACACATTAGTTTGGGAAGCTGACATAACTCTACTGTCATAACAAGTTTTGTTATTTTCCTCCTCTTAGTAATTTGATCCTCGGTGGTGCTGCATTTTTACAAGAAAAATCTCCACGACGATTACCAAAAAGAGTACTCTACACATAGTTCTTTTAGACCCACAAGTCTCATATGGGATCCTACTCATAAATATTTGACTTGATTTGAAACATCTTCAAACTGTTTCTAAGAAGCATTTCATCAGTTCAACACTGGATATGAACTTGGCCACTTCAAGCATCACTCTCTTTCATGCCCTCACCACTAGTCATCCATTGCCTCTGTATCCTGTCCATTTTTCAGCATTTTAGTCACAAACTTTACCAACAGATGCAATAAAAGATATCCTGAATGTCAGGGATTTTTGACAGTAACAGTAATCTATTTCAGAATTGAAGACAATCATTCAAAATATCCACTAATACCCACAATTCATTTTTTGATCATATTTAACCAGGCCCCTAAAATAACATGACTGTTGGCAGGTTTCAACTGCAAAGCCTCATAAAAAGAACATTTCTTTAAATCATGTAAGGATTCTGGTATTCTCTTCATATCCCATTGTCCACAGATGATAGCCATGTAACATTTCTCACGTGAGACTTAATTCCTCCCTAATTTCCCTGCACTCAATTTTTACTTTCACACAGTATCGTTCTCCAGCCTGTTTTCTAACCTCTCTGAACTTTTTCTGTATACTGTACTGCAGTCTACATACATACACATTCTGTAGTTTGTCAGTAAAGGGAAAATGGATATATATTTAAGACAAAGACCAGATTTACTGAACTAACTTCAATTTCTTCAAAAGAAAATGTAAAGTTACCATAACATATAAGCAAATCTCACAGATATTATAGAAAAAACAGGCTTATCCATATATGTGTCGCTAGAAAAAACGCTCAAGAAGGCTTTTAGTCTTATTTTTCCTTTTAGCTTATCGTATAGGGATTAAAACTTTATATATTCAGTGTAAGAGAAAATTGTTCTTTTTTTTTTTTTTAAACACAGTAGAACATAATTGTTTCTTTAACTTAGCAATTCCAGCTTCAATTGCCCATCAATTTAGCTTTTCTCTTCTGCTCTTAAGCATTCTTTGTCTGTCATCTACCAAGGCAATATGTGAACAAATGTATCATGATCTCTTACGTTAATACCTACAAATATATTCCAGCCCCATGCAACTGATTAGCACTTCCAGATTAATCATGCTGAAGCCAGAGATAACAAGTACTATACCAGTAGCACTGCATGATTAAAAAAAAAAAAAAGTCCCTCTGTAATATAACACATACAACAGCATCATTCACTTAAATAGGAATCAATACTTCCTTCTCAGGATAATGAATGGGGACCAAATAACTTGGAAAAAGCAAAACTTGAGCTAATACAAAACACAAGTTAGGCTGTAACGTCAAAGTTCACAGACTTAGCCTTGCACACTTTAAAAGGTAACAGGCAGAGCAGAGCTTGGTTTGTGCAGCATGCACTCTGCATCGCCCATGCCGTATCAGCCAGGGGAACTGTGGTAAGGCGAGATCAGTTGGATTCTCAACCCAGTAATTCACTCACAGATTGTGAAAGATCAACTGTAGGTCTTTCATCAGATAACTTGGTAAAAGGATAGCCAAGCTGTTACATACCTGAGTTGAATACTGATAATCTTTACTTCAGGCTTACAATAAAAAGTTATAGCAAAATTACCCTACCAACTTCACAAAATCTTGTAATTCTTTTTAAATTCCAATCAAAAGCATATTAAATGCCCAAAGACACTTACCACTATGACCTTCAAGAGTCTGATTCACAGAAAGATTGCTAGGAGCTGCAAGTCCCTTTATTTTTGCTTCATCTAAAAAAATAACAAAAATAGCTATAAAATAAACCTAATAAAGCATACACATTACTGTGTCTCTATCAGTACTGCAGCTCTAATGCCTATTTACATAGATAAAATTACTTCACCTAAAAGTACATAAATTGCAACTGCAGGATGAATTTTCCACCCCTCAGTTCAAAGTATTTGTTATTCACATCTGACATCCAAATTCATACGCTCTTTACAGTCTAGCAGTTTTTCAGGAAAAAAACAACAAAACGAACAAAAAACTGCAACAACAAACACAGCTATAACATTTTGTTGCATTCAGAAAAAGGTTTGAAAGAATTTGAAAATATATTAGATGTTACTTTTCTTGGAACATACTTATTTTAAAAAAATACACAGCTTTCTCCCTAAAATAATGAAGATGGTAGAGAACATTCAAAGAAAATCAAGAAATAATGAAGTAACTTCCAAAATAAACTGGAAGCCTATACAAAAAGAATTAGAATGAAACATAGGCCTGAAAAAAAAAGAAGCGCTGGAGAAAACTTCATCAGATATAACAGACAGACAAATTACACGTGTCCCATGTAAGACAAGCTGGAAGAAAATAGTGTTCACATGAAAGTGACAGCACATTTGATGTTTATGAAAATATATAAATACCTACGTACAGATTAAAAACGCATATCGTTAAGTAACTTGTGGAAGGAGTTATGCTTTCAGAATTCTGTAGTGTGGTGCATTTTTTTCTTAAAAAAAAGAAAAAAAGTCTCATTTACCTGTCTGTGTTTCTAACTTTAAAACTTTCAGTAACCCATCCTCTCCACCACAGGCTATGAAACCTTGATCCTTATTCCAGGAAATACACCTTAATCGAACATTACCAGGAATTGCAATCTGAAAAAGAAACATTTTGTGTCTCTACACAGTTCTAAGAATCATGTTTTACCTTAAAACAGTCTATTTGAACACCTCGAAGACACCTATGATAGCACACAAGATAAGCTTATTTCTATGAACAGATCAGTACATGCAAAAAGAGACAGAAGACAACTAGAGTTACAAGCACCAGCGGAACCGTGCAGCGCAACACTTCAGAAAAGGGTAATCTAACATATGCAGTAAATAAGAACAACAGGACATCTTCAAAGTGTGCAAGAGAAGGCACCATGAGCAACAAAAGAGAGGGATGACACCCTGCACAGGGCTTTGCGACGAGCTGGTCTCCAGCTCAAGAGCCACGTCCAAACTCTCCTGGGGGAGCAGTTGCTTCGGAGGCAGCTGAAGACCAAAGAAACCCCAAGCCCCAAACCCAGGCCGAGAGGGAGCAGGCAGGACAGAGCAGGGCAGCACTCGGGGCAGGGACCAAGCCCACGGCCGCACCACCGGCGCCGGCAGAGCCCCAGCGGCCTCCGCGCTCCCAGACGCGGGGGCTCCCGGCGGGGGTGGGGAGCGGGAACGCCGCCTGCCCCCGCCGCCCCGACCGCCCTCCCGGCCCCAGGAGCACCTTCTTGCACAGGTAGATGAACATCCTGCAGGAGCGGCCGAGGGCTGCCGACCCAGGCCGCTCCTCAGGGCGGCGCGGCGCGACGGGCCCGGCGCGGCCTCCCTGGTAACCGCGTCACCCCGGCAACCGCCGCCGGAAGCTCGCCCCGGGCGCGCGCTCCCCTACTTCCCGGGGCGGGAGAAGAGAGACGCGATTCACGCGCTGCCGCCCGCCCCCTTTGGGGCGGGGCTAGCGCTGGCTCCGCCTTCACCGGCCCCCTTGGGGCGGTGGCCGCCGCGGGTTGCTGCGGTCTGTCCGTTTGCCTGTCTGTCTGTCTGCCTGTCTGCTTGCCTGCCTGCCTGCCTGTTTTCCCTCAGCCGGCCGGCCGGCAGCGGTGCCGGAGGACGGTGCCCTGAGCGGGGAGGTGGGCTGGGGGTTTCCCTGCCCCAGCACAGCGGCAGCAGCGGGCAGCCCATTAATGGTTGTGCTCGCCTTGGGTAGAAAGGACGAGAGGAAATGGCCTCAAGTTGCGCCAGGGGAGGGTTAGATTGGGTGTTAGGAAAAATTTCTTCGTGGAAAGAGCGGTGAGGCATTGGAACAGGCTGCCGAGGGAGGTGGTGGAGTCACCATCCCTGGAGGGGTTCAAAAAACGTGTATGTGTGGCACTTCAGGACATGGTTTAGCAGGCATGGTGGTGTTGGGTTGATGGCTGGGCTAGATGATCTCAGAGGTCTTTTCCAACCTTAACGATTCTATGAAAGCACTGGTAATTCATTAATACAGGCCGCTCTGCTTACACATGAGGGAAAACCTGAAAGGTTGCGACTCCCAGGGCGTTCGTGCGCAGTGGTTTTTGCGTAACTTACACCAGTACGTCGTCAGAGTTAACCCAACCTCAGGGTTGCCCCGGCCGTCACTCTGCACCCAGGTAACCGGTGGCTGAGGCCGCAGGCGCCGGACGCCGTTCCTGCTCCCTCAGCAGGCGCTGCTGGTCTGGTCAGTCAGTTACTCGCGTGCACATATTAATCATGCCTTGATTCAGTGGGTTAGAGAGGGTGAGCAAGCCCCACGGCCCGTGCTATAAAGCTCTTGGATACTGAGCAGTGCAGGGGGAAGGATCAGGCCTGGATTTGTGCCTGCACGAGGGGTGCGGGGAGCTTCAGGAGCAACCAGGCTCTGCAGCACTGACTCCAAGCTAGTGGACCCAACGGCAAAAAAAATATTTTCTGTACCGAAGCTGTTTGGTAGCTGATGGACAGAAAAGGGGAATATGGGATATGTACGGAAGATGGTCTGTCCTGTGTCTTCTGCATCCTCCTCTAAAAATGTGCCTGCTTGACACGGGAGGAATAGAAGTTCCATGTCTCCCAGGGCATCCCCCTCGCTTTCACAGCGGCAAAGCGCTCCACAGTGCACAATCCACAACACAAACACTGAAATATAAGCCATTTGTTTAATGTCAAAGGAGGATCATGATGAAGCCAGGTTCTCAAACCTGTGTCTCATCAAGTTCAGGGCGTTCCCCTCTTCTCAGAGAGGCTATCTGGAAATGTAGAGAAATAGAACCAGCCATGGGTTATCATCACATCGTTTTACTGAAGTTACATGAACATGCAACAGTGAGGGCACTGGGCATCCAGCCTTTTAACTGATGCCAACTTAGAAGCACATATGAAAGGCAGAACTGTGAAGCAAAACTGGGGGTAAGCATCTTAGAGCTGGGTAAGATAGCTA